>SSNR01000002.1:2836731-2904857 GCA_006937965.1 Callopanchax toddi | reverse complement strand
GGGGGGGGGGGGGGGGGGGGGGGGGGGGGGGGGGGGGACAGAGAAAGTTCAGAGGAGGCAGGATTTTTGACAGTGGGCGGAGGAGATTTTGTTCTTGATCTTGCTGATCTCCTTATCCCAGTGGTGGCTCCCGACATTGTGGAATATTAATCCCCGATTATATAACCTTCCCTCTGTCTACCCCCAGCTTCCCCCACCCATCTGCCTCTAAGTCTAAACTACTGTAATCATTATCCTGTGCAAACCGCTAACAATGTCCAAAAAAAGAAAAAGAAAACACTGATGCTGTGTTATGCATCATAGACACTGATGCATGCTTTTATCACCAGTAGAATGGATTACTGTAATGCCCTGCTTTCTGGTCTTCCCAAGAAGAGTATCTCAGGTCTACAGCTCTTGCAAAGTTCAGCAGCACGTGTCCTGACGAAGACCAGGAGGCGGGAGCACATTACGCCCATCCTGAAGTCTTTGCATTGGTTACCTGTGTGTTTTAGGATCGATTTTAAGGTTCTTTTAATGGTTTTTAAGTGTCTTAATGGTCTTGGACCTTTTTATCTCTCAGAATTGCTTTTACCATATGAACCTCTGCGGTCTCTGCGCTCCTCTGGCAGCCGTCTTCTTGTCATCCCAAAAGTTAGAACACATACTCACGGTGAGGCGTCTTTTTATTATTATGGCCCTCACCTCTGGAACAGGCTGCCGGAGAACCTCAGGGCTGCAGAGAACGTTCATGTGTTTAAAGGCAGGCTCAAGACCCACCTTTTTAAGCTAGCTTTTAACTGAGTATTATTTATTATAGTCTGTTTAAATGCTTTTCTGTTTAACTGTTTTTAGTGTAATTTTAACTTATTGTGTTTAATTACTTTTAGTCTGTTTAACTGCTTTTAGTCTAACCTTTAGCTGATTTTAGTCTAATAGATTTTAGGTATTTAGTTAGATTTTATCACAGTTTTATTGTTTATTCTTATATTTATCTTATGTTATTTTATATTTTAACTTGTTATTTTAATCGTCCTTCCGGTGTTTCCTCTGAGGGAGCCCTCTGCCTCGGGAGCGGTGGTCAGCTGTGGCTGCCTGGTTCTCCAGGTGGTTCCAGGTGGAGGTGGGGTCTCAGCCCTGCCTCCTCTGGTTGCCCCGTGTCGGTGCCTCGGCTGCTACTGTTGACCTGCTGCTGCCGGTGCAGATGGCTCCTCTGATGGCGTTTCCTTAGAACCTGCTCATCTGTACTCAGCCCAATGTCCTTTGTGTGTATGTGTGTGTGTGTGTGTGTGTTTGCGTATGTGTGCTTTTTATGGGGGAGGGATGGGAATGGGGTTTATGTGGGGTCATTTTTAACTTGTTAAGCACCTTGAGCTACAGTTTTTTTTCTGTATGAAAGGCGCTTTATAAATAAAGATTATTATTATTATTATTATTATTAAAAATGAAGTGTGGACAAAATAAATGAATCACAGCACGTTTTTAGTGGGGCACAGATTGAATCGACTCTCAGGTAAAGAGCAGAGATGAAAAGTTGTGAATCTTTAATAATCTTCTTCATTCCTGCAAAACATGCAGCATCAGTTTGAACCTCAGGAGGAATAAAAGCAGATAAAGCAACTGCAAGGGAACAAATAAGACCAAAATATTAGATTTGTTCATTTTTCAAACCATTTGCTTCATATTTGAGATGAAACTATACTATAAATTATAATCAATTTAAATGCATTTTCAGTTTTTTGTTTTGTATTATATTAATATATAATAGCGTCTGTATTGTGCAGAGTTTCTTGCATGCAAATGTTGGTGGATTAACATCCTCAGATTCAGGATTTTAACATTTTATAAACTGAGATTATCTACGCAGCAAATAGAATACATATATGTATCCACGTACTCCTTATGAATTATAGATGTTTTATTTGCATATAGAGAAAAGTTGACACAACAATAAGTAATTACACACTTTTTTTTTTAAACCAACGAACACAATAGCTGGTGTTGTCTGGTGGGTAATTTATCAAACGAACAGAGACAGGTTTGCTTTCTCTGCCAGTTACACCTCAACACTGAAAAAACTGACAATACCAACTAATCTCAGTCATACATGTGTTTCTAATCTTAAACGAGCAGCCATTTAAAGAATGCAACTCTCAAGTGGCTGTTTGTGGGTTTTTGTTACAGGTTGTTCCCTCTATAATGTTTTATTTGTTTTGCCTGTAAGATGAATTGGTTGAGTAATGAACTTTTTTTGGATCCAGACCGAGTCGCTCATAAATTCCAATTCCATCGAGTGTCAGAACAAACCTGGTGAACCTGGAACAACCCAGAAGATGGTTAGGAAATACAGTCCTGAATATGAAACTGGCTGAAAATCTATTTTATTTTTATGATATGATACAGTATCTCAAGTACAACTTGCTGTTTGCTAGTTAATCAGACAAATAAAGGTGCAACTTTCATTTCACAGTGTTAGTTAATTTGGTCAGAGTGCTAATATGACTTGCAAGATATGACCAAAGACTTTAACTCTATCATTTGTCAATATATATGTATATATATATATGTATATATGTATATATATATATATATATATATATATATATATATATATATATATATATATATATATATATATATATATATATATATATATATATGTGTGTGTGTGATATTATTGTATTTTAAAGATATTTTATCCTTTTTAAATGTTATTTTTAAAGCTCTGGTAAATGGAAACATATCAGGCATTCCCAATTGAATATATTTTATTAGAAGTAATTAAGATGAGAACCATCTCTGCACTTATTGACAAAACCGTAATGTTCTCTTTTATTGTTCTTTGTTAGTGAATACATTATTACCTACTTCCTGGTTTGATTTGAGGCTAATCATTTCATTGCACACACCTCAGCTTGTGGGTCATAAAAAGTGTTTTAATTTCCCTCAAAAGCTGATATATTTCCTTTTCTCTTTAGACGCTGGTCAACTTGAATCCTAAACTTCAGCCGATGCTCGACTTGATCAGAGCGAACAGGGCCAAATGGGAGGAACTGAACAGAAAGAGACAGTGTGGTCAGAGTGTTTCTGGCCCCTCGAGCCCCTGCAGCAGTGACGCCACAGAAACCAGCAGCTGCACCGGGGCCAAAACCGACAGCACACCCTGCTGCGGCGGTGACGCTGAAAGCACACCATCAAAGGCAGCTAGTTAGCTTCCCCTGGCGAGCTTTTATGTAATGTCTTTTTTCTCCTAAATGCAGCCTGCAGCAGAGGCAGTGCATGCAGAGGTTTTTGGGAGCGCTGCTCCTCTTCGCTTTTGCTACTAGAGATGAGCTTTAGACTTCAATGTGGCTCAGTCATAGAGGTTTTTCTGCTTCCTTCAGATTCCCTGTGCTGAAGGCTGACAGAGCTGTTTGACAGGCTACAAATCAGCTGACGACACCAGTCAGAAAGGAAACTCAAACCACTGTGTCAACATGTCGAGTTACAACTGATCTGGGCATTGCACAGATTTTTGGCTAAAGACGTGAAATGTAATGTGTTTTATTTTGCCCTTGGTATCTCTGTGTTGCTTGCTTTTTTGTTCAGGGGTAAACAATGCTTTTTGTAAATCTGTAAATAGGCTATGGACTTATTTTAAAGTGCTGTTGAAAAGAGGGGGAAAAAAGTCTGCATTGCATTTGACTGGAATGTGTTCAGAGAGCTTTTGAAGGGGTGCAGACACAAAAGGACCTGTGACACTTGCTTGCAATGCAAATTGAATTTTCCGCTCCCTCCCTTCCTGTGCCTTGTTTTGAGATCCTACTGAAAAATGCATGGCCTCTATAATGAGGTTCTTAGATATTATGGGAATTCATGTTGAACTGTGCTGTATTTCTGCCATTTATTTGGAAAAAAAACAAGGATTGCAGTTACAACCCCTTGTTAGTCACAAAGATTTAAGATAATTTTACAAATGGAAATATATTTTGCCCAGTTTTATAAGTGCAGGGCCTCAACTTGTCACACATACACAACGTGCCTTGAGAAAGTTCTGATATCACATCAATTTCTACAGTCTTCAGCTCTAATGGTTCGTCTGTAACATAAAATGTCATGTTTCGTTTCTAAAGCAGTAGCTGAACAGTTGCAGAGTTATTCTTTTTTATTATAATTTAAAGTTTCAGACTGCTCTCGTGATTATCTGGTAAATCTATAGTTAAACTTTACAAATGAAGACATTGGTTAGCCTGATTCTGTTTGAAGTGAACAACATAAACATCGTTTTCTATTTTTATTCAATTAAGTTTGATTAATGTCGCATCAAACCACAATAAGAGTTGTCAAGGGGCTCAAAAAAAGCAGGTCCAAATCAAATCTAACACATTCCAATTAAAACTTAAACCAAAACATACAAAACTATTCAGTTTAACTCGATTTAATACATCAGAACTATCCAATAAGTAAAAAGTTTTTTGTGTAATCTGCACTTTGATGCATTCCCCCATTCTGAGCAAGCATGAGGTGACACTTTTTATCAGGAAAATCCTGTTAAAACTTCTAAAACCTCCTGCAGAACCAGACCCAAATCTATCATTCAGCTGGAGATTCAAAAGACAAACTGATTTAATTTGAACAGAAACACTGTAAAAAACTTTTGTCCCTTAATATGCATGTAAAACTTAAAACAATACAATTCATCTACACTAGTTATTGTCTCAAACTGATTAAAAATGTAGTGCAAGAATAATCAGTGTCCTTCTTTCTTAATATAGTTTCATGCTCATTTTTTAAATTTGATTTGGCAAATAAATCTGTTTTATGTCACACTGCCTTCAACTTAATGATCTGAAATTTTAGAAACAGGAAAATTTTGTTCTATTTTGCAGAATCAGGCGAACCATTTGTCTTTTAGAATAATAAAAATATTTAACTTTTCGCTCACGAATGCTGTCGGACAGCTTTTCTTTCTGCAGACTGACAAACTGAAACTTGTACTGAAGTGCCCATGTAATATCAAAGCTTTTCTTTTGATATTATAATTATGTTATTTTTCGTTTAGGGGTATGCCTTATGAGTTGTGTTGTAGCTTTGTTATCTGGAGTTTCAAACGTGACTGTGCACATCGTGTGGCATGGATCTGTGTGCTCTACTGTTTTTTTTTTAACTCAATTGAAGCCAACTGGAAACCGTTTCTTTGAATTGCATGTTTTATGCAGTATTGAACCCATCCACTTGTTAAGGACGTAGCAAACAAGTGAGCCAACAAATACCTCGTATTTTAATTAGTACACTTTATCTCATTGAGCATGCCTGACTTAAATTCTCTTGCATCATGTTGGGTGAGTTATGTATGAATATCGCTGTTATATTTTTCTATTAGCTCTCCACATGTGGTTAACTTTCAGTCTTTTGTTGTTTTTTTATTTTTTGCAATGTAACCTGCTTCTTGTGTTTCTTCCGTTTTCTCCCAGTTTGGATTTAAATCATTGCAGGCTAATCTGAAGGAAACCCAAAGCATGATAAAGGCTAATGTGTTTCTGTTCAGTTTAAATAATAAAAAATAATTATTTCAATCTGTTCTGTTGAACTGGACAATATTCCCAGACCGCAAACATTCACCATGCTTAGTAAAGTACTGGCTGCACAAAAGGCACAACATCAGGGGTCTTTAGATTGTAAAACTTTGTGCATATTTTAATTTTCTTATCAAAAACCAGTCTAAGAGTCCAAACTCAAATCTGCCAAAAACTCCTGTGCAATGTTGCCCTCTTGTGGCCAAATTAGGATGTACATGCAAAACTATCTCAATGAAATTCTGCAGATTCAAGCACATTTCATTGAGATATATTTGGATTAACAAAAAAAAAAAAAGCTAAATTTGTTGTATGAGTAATACAAAACCATAAATACATACAAATGCATGAATGGAAAATTATTCAAGCGCAGATGGAGCTGTAATCAATTACAAATGTGCATTTTAAAAATCCTTTGCTTCTTATCTCAATCTGCCAAATCCATTCACAAAACTCTGCCCGTCAAACCTCATCATAGCAGCCGCAGAACATTTTATTGCTCAAGGCTGAGCTCTAACGCTGTTGATGTGCGGCTGTGACGCCAGCCAGCAATGTGTGGGCGGCTGTGTGGGTGAGGACGACTCCCAAATGAGCCTGCGTGTTGAGCGAACAAGAAAAAAAATAAAAGGAAAAAGCTTGTCAGGAATCAGAAGGCAGGCTCTGGTAAAGTCTTGGTGGTGCAGGATTACCTCGAGCTCTGCACGCTGAACAAACACAAACCTGCTATCAGGCTTTAGCTCTTCTAAACAGGATTTCTGTGTAAAACACAACATTAACATCCAAGTTGCTTTAATTCAGTTTATTGCACAAATAGCAGTGACAAAATGCAATTTAGAAGTGACAATGTTGTAAAGGGAAATTTGACAAAAAAATGGAGGTAATTATTTGACACACGGGGAGGAATTTCAGGTCCAAAAGAAGTCCATATTTTTCTTTTTTTTTTAAATCGGAAGGACAACGTGGTCCTGAAAATGTGAAACAAAGTAAAAAGATGAAGATTTCCTCAAAACGAGTGGCTAAATAATACAAGTTCAGTATCAAAATCTTATAGGATCCATTTCCCAAAAACTCTTCATCACTAAACTACTCTACTGTTTGAGGTGATGAGGAAACTCTGAATGGGGATAATAATAATAATAATCAATTACTCGTCAGGAAAAGTAATCATGAACGTGAATGAAACTGAAGTTTTAACAAGTGTAACAGTCAAGTATTTACACGTGAGGAAGTTATTTTTGCATATAATAATCAAAAACGTATTAAAGTTATTAACTGAAGTGAGGGTTATTAGATCAAACACCGGTTTGCAGTATGTTTGCACAATGTGATGAATTGAGTCTTTGGTTTGACGTGAGCACCGTCCAAAACAGAAAACACACTGAAACACACACACACACACATTTGAAATGGCTTTTTTCTCTACTTCACTTTCTCAGTAACAAACCATGCAGATTAAAGGCTCTCAGTATGAAATCTAAACGCTAAAAAGGTACAAAGTCTTTCTGCAATCACGCTACACATGTAGGGGTCTACTGAGGACTCAGTGGAGCACAAACGGGCCGAGGGGGCGGGGCTTGAGCTGGACAAGTTCGTTACAAAGAGGCACACAAACACACTCGGTCCTGAAACAATTATGGCAAAAGGTCAGTAAGACAAGAAGGCATGAAAACAGGAGGAAAACGTCCAAACTGTTTTATCTTCACAAAGTGATTCACTGTACATTAAGTAGGACAAGGAAAGGCAGACAAAAGCTTTAGAAAGGCACAGAGCTTCAGAAAGCGCATTCATCTACTAAAGTGGTGCCACACACACACACACACACACACACACACACACACACACACACACAGGAGGAGGAACATGAGGGTTTTCTTGTGTTGGCAAGGACGTTTATAAAGGGGTTAAACAAAAGCAAAAAGGACAAAAAAATCTGAGGTTTTGCTGATTAAAGAAAAGGGGGTTTGGGTAAACTTTCACATGGCACTGAAATGAAACATCTCTGTTTCAAATTCACATTTAGTATGTGTTAATCCAAAATGCTCAAGATGCTTTTTAGAAAGAGGCGAGATAAATACGAACAGGAGCCGGGACTTAGAGGAGGTTCCGGTTGCCGAAGATGTTATTTGGGTCAACGTAGTCCTTGACAGACTTGAGCATCCCCAGGCCGACATCGGAGACGGTCTCTCTCATCCACTCCTTCCGAAGTTTCCCCACTGAATGGCAGAGGAGAGAATTAAATAAATAAATAAAGCGAGGAAGACAACCAAGGGGGAGAAATAGTGGAATCGGCACGGCTGATTGCTCAGCAGGCTGCTGGGAGCCAATCAATCTTGTGAGAGTGAGTGAATAAACAGAGGGTGATAAATGTTTTTATTCAGAGAGGAGAAATGTTTTGCATGGCATGATTTATGGAGCTCAGCAGACTATCAAACTCATTAGGCTGTGTGTGTTCCCAGAGGAGGGGCCGGCTGGCGGCTGGAGCGGTCCGTCCCCGGCTGCCTCGCTCTTTGGAAGCAACATTCCCCTCAAATCCCAACCGCCACCCCCCCAGCGTCACAGCGGCTTTTTCCTCTGTGTTTCGGTCTCATTGTGTAAACGAGTGTGCCCCTTCATCTGACCTATGAGGGTGTTGTCCTGAGTGATGCTCTGCACCCTGACACCGGCCTGAGTGCCACAAGGGGGCCAACCGTGACGCCCCACACAAAGGTCCTCTAGCAGCAGCGCTTCCCTCCAAAACCCTGAACCCGAGGGCAGCTTTGGCTCAAAACCTGGCAAGAGTGCCCGTTACTTTACCAGCTGTCCAGCACCACAGCACCTGCGTCCTGTGGAGGGTCTGGAACCAGTAGGATCCTATGGAACCCCACATGTTCAAGAAGTTAACAAAAACTTATCACTATAGAGGTATTAAAACTGGACACCTTGCAATATTTACTTAAACCACCCAGGTCTCTAAAAACCTATCAAAACACTCACTTTATAGTGCACTACATAGGAGATAGCCTTGAAATGCACTTATACAGGACTGGAATGGAGCTGCAGCTGCATCACAACCCACCAACGTTCTAAAAAGTTTAGTTTCTGTATGTTATTTAAAACAAACACTGCGTATCAGCTGTTAAATGTGTTTTTCTTTCAAACATTGTGATCATATGTTTAGTCCTAACAATTTTTTGGGAATTGAGTTTCAAATCATCTTTTCCTAAGAAATGATCAAACCCTGCAGCTCAGGCAGTAAAGACAACAATCTAGAAAATTATGGAGATTTTCAAAGAGTCTGAAAATCAATAATTTCTAGCGTTAGCTTCCTTTAATTACAGTTAAAAGCAAAACTGCAAACGTATGCACTTAGTGCATTGCATAGTGAACATTTTAATGTTTGTTTATTGTTGTCTTTACTCATTTGAAGCTGGATATCCCAAACCTGTGATCATTACTCAGAATGTTTTTCAGCTAATGTAACACCCTAAAAATTCTTTTAAAGTTGGGTAAATGTTGACTTTTAGAGTTTGTGCCACTTTGAGTGAAACACTAACCCCAATATGAAGCATGGAAAAAAGATGTGAGAACAGAGCAGAGTAGAACAGGTGCAGCTCACCTCGTAAACCAACACTGTAATCACCTGAGATTAGATAGAAATGTCTGAAAATAGGAAGGGTAAGAAGGGAGTGTTCACACGCTTCTCTGTCATCTGTAACCGGGAGTCTGAGCGTTGACGGGGCATGATGGGAGAAGGGGCCACGTTATCACAGTCCAGCCAGGAAAACCCAGATGGGGATCAGCCAGGAGGCCACAGAGGCCCGTCTTCTAACAAAATAGGGCAGACAGGAGGGTCATCAGGGACCCCGACTCCACACAAACCTCCAGATGGTGACAGCGGGACCAATCAACTGCTGCCCAATAACTAAAAAAAGTCCCATCTCCTCTACAGCCACCTCCTCCCAACTCCTTCCCCCTGGTTCCACCTCCATCCCTCCCTCCGCTCAGGAAAAGGAAAGGAAACAGAAGGTGCTGGGACTGCATCATTGCCTCCATCACTGTGATAATTTACACATCTATCTTGTCATATTCTCTCTTTTTTCACTTGCTGTTGCAATCAATCTCACCAGACCTGGTCTGTGCAGCTGAGACATGCAAAGCAGTGCAGGTAGATATTTCAGAAATGACTTTTTCTTCTTTTTTTTTAAATATATATTTCTCAAGTGGAAAACATGTAGAAGTTGAGGCAGGGAACTTTTAAAATCAGGTCATTCTTTTAGCCTCCTGAGTGCCGTGACCTGTGTGGAGGTGAGTTAGTGAGACCGAAGCCACAAAATGAGATGATGCTAGTCGGGAGAAAGAAAGCCGACTTGAGCTTAAACTCAACATATTTCTCTGATAAATAGGGGTCAGGACATGACAGGCAGGGTAAAGCGGCGGCCCTGTGTTCCTGCGATACGACAGAGTCTGTGTTTTGGCTGAGAAGCTGCATAACAGAGTTGATAGATTGATGCTGCTTCTTGTAATTGCTGTTCAACAACTCCTCAGAACATTGGAGACCCAGTTACAGAGGACAACTGTCCCTGTGTCCCAGCTCACTCGACCAGCCTGCTATGTTTTAACGCTGATGTTTGACGTAAGATTTTGCCAAACCAAAGTCAACACAGTGCAGCGTCAGCTCAGTGTAACTGTAGAAAAAGGGCCAGATTCCCTCTCTGCTCCCACGCAGCACAGCACTGACCTGCTGTAAACACAGGGCCACAAAAATGTATATTTCCTCCGGTGCCCTCCCACCTCACCATCCTTGACTACATCTGTTTTGTTTGATACACAAAACCCAGCGAAACAAGCTCCATTTGTCAAGTGCTGATTGTGGGCAGACAAACCGGCCTGTCTGCACTCAGATAGTGAGCCCCACTGTTATTAATCACAATTACAGAGTGGGCCTCACTCACAGGAGCAGCATCAATATCTTCCCCTCCCCCTCTCACATCCCCCCCATCGTCACCCCTCCGTGCTGCTCGGGGTGGCAGGGCCACCGTTTGGAGGTCAGCGTACATCCACTGATAACGGCAGCATCATTTACCCCAACCCGCTGCCTCCTTTTTATTAGCAATCTTTTAATTTTGAACCCGTCCCCGCCTTCGGGAAAAATTGTGATTTAATATCGCAGCTGATTCACTGCATACTGTTTTTGACAGCAGTGATGAATAGCCTGAAGTGATGTATGAAAACAGCGAGGCGGATGGCAATATAGATAAGGCAGCCATTTCAGTTATCCCTGATGGGGCCTGGAGAGTTGCTTCGCCGCCCGCTTGTGCTCACGTTTCAGTTGGACATCACTGAAATGAACAAACAGCCGAGTCGGGAGTCATTCATCTGAGCTGCGGGAACAGATTCTGGACATATGAAGGAAACAGAGAAAGATCTCTGACCAAATGAACGCTAGCCAGCGTGGAGCTCGCCAGGACAACTCGCTGTGCTGTCATCGCATCCCAAAGCAACACAAAAGAGTTTCTTTTGATTTTTGTTAAGTTTGTAGAAGAAAATGATCAGATTTTGGTACCTCCATGATGATGTGACAAACTCCCTCCATTGGCAAGGATCTCCTCTCTAGCAGCGTGCTGAAGGAGAAAAAACAAACAGATGAGACTATTTCTGACATTCACTTTGTGCAGCAAAAAAACAAAACCTACCTCTACTTGTTCATACACGTGCACTGGATCGCTGAGTCCTCTGTAGTTGAAGGCAAAGTAAAAGTAGACACAGGCACCGGCGTCATACGTCTGAGTCACCCTGCACAAACCAGAGACGTGTTTTAACGAGCAGCAAGAGCTTCCTGATGAGATCCAACATCCACTAAACACTTTTAGCCAAGGAGCTGCATTTACATACAATAAATGCATCTTTTTTCCATGTTGTAGTTGGAAGACAAAGTGAAGGTGGGAGGTTTGACTTCCCTTAGCGATTCCCCCCCTCTGACCTCAATTCCATTCATGATTACCAGAAAGTAGAAACAATGTGGAAGCGCTGTCACTTTAATAACACATCATCAGGCATTAAATGGCATCGCTAAATCATCAGAGCTCCTTTAATTAAACTAAACAAACCTCTTCTAATTAAAAAAATCAGCTCTAGTTCATGTTAAAACTAAATTCAACTGTGTGTTTGTGTTAGAATAAAATTCTTTTTGTTTTCTGGCCTCATTCCCCTTAGCGGAGCGGGGTGCAGAGCCCTTGTTCATTTGACATGGCCCATCACCTGGCACTCTGACTGTTCTAGAGGTTAAATGGACAAATCAATCATGTGACAGACTGCAGCCGGGAAATGAATGGCTGCAGCATAATCAGGCTGAGGCTTAATCTGCCCACAATCTGCGAGCAGCAGCCTGGTGCTCCTCAACCAGCTAGCCGTCTGTGTCTACCTTTCTCCCATCAACTCAACTGGGACTGGCTTGCAGCCTCAACACTTTCTGTTGGAAATGAAGCAAATGCATCTATAAAATTAAGTATCAGTGTGAGTAAAGTACAAGAAGTTCCCGTAAATATTCAAATTCAAGTTTTTCTTGCAGCTTTTCTCGTCTATTTTTTATATAGATATTCTTTGTCCCATAATTTGCTAGAAAACGGTATAAAAAATAAAAGTAAGACTCCATGAATGTATATTGTATCCAAAAGACATTTTTTTCTGTTTTCCTAAACAACCCTTTTAATTTTAAGATGCTTTGACTCTTTTAAAACTGGCTGCCCTTTGCTCCTCAGGGAAGGGTCAAATGTTGAGAACAAATGTCTCTACATTGTACTGAGATTAAAAATGACATTTAATCTGTATGATCTGTTTTTCCAAGAATCAGCTTTTGATTTAAAACAAACAGATTTGAAGCTGCAGTAAACGCCATCAATCTGGCAGAAGGATCAACTGTACAGCTTCTTTATGAAACTAAACTAACTAAAACCAGGCTTTAATGTTGTATCTTTGCTTTAATTGGTTACCTGCAGGTGGATAAAGGTTGAAACTGGACTCCTTTGTCTTTGCACTCATGAACAATGCGTGCCTTCACGTTCCTGCAGATGTCTAACACCCTGGAAGGAAAATGCAGTGAAACATTTTTACTCATGAAACATTTAGTGCATTTAAAACAAGATGCTCTAAAACAAATTTATTAGTAACTCAGAAGTATTAAAATTCAGAAAAAAGGCAGGAGGCCAGAAAGTGGGAGGGCAACAGACTGACTAACATGACGACCACTGTGCGAGAGATTCCCACTGGTGTGGAAATGGCCGCCAGTCCTAAGCATGTGCAGCCGGCTGTGGAGTGTTGCAGGACGGGGAGGAGGGAGGGTAATGAGCCAGGCACATATGCTTGCCTCTGTGCCTGATCTCTTGGTCTCTCCCGTCAGGCATCTCACACAACGGGGAGCTGCACGTGCTCCCCGTTTGTTGTGCGAGAAAGAAAGCAGGAGGATGAAAAATGTTGCAAATGCAGATCACACAACGTGGATGTGAGATGGATCTGTGGATCACACTGCACACATTACGTCGCCCCCACACAGCACACACAGCAATAGATCTGAGTCCTCTGCTCTGTGTGTGTGTGTCAGTAATGGTGGGTTAGTACGCTGAGGAGGTAAAACCTCCACCAACGCAGTCATTTAATGTGAGGAGACTGCAGCCATGAAGGTGAACAACAAATACAGGAAATTATTTTTAAATAAAAAAGGAAAACAGGAGCAGAAATTATAAAAATGAATGAGAAAAAAAAAAGAATAATGTTTCAAAACTTATCAGAGGCGAATGTGAAGCTTATTTCAGTGCATTTACCTGTCCCAAGGCACAGAGGTTTCAAAGGACTCCCCGATCACAAAATAGTCCATCCCCAAGTCCTGGTAGAAAACAGAACGTTAGAAGGAGAATGAGCAGCAGGAAATGACTTTATGACTCATCACTCAACGACATAAGTAGATTATTTGTTGTTTTAACCATCTAAAAATATTTAAATGCTTTGATTTTTACTACAATACGTCCTTGTTGATTTACATCACTTCATCATCAGGTTACAAGGTGAATTCAAACCTAAAGAGGAGATTAGTGTACATTTTAAAACAAATAAAGTCTAACATTTTGATTTAACTGACCTAATATTTGGTCTCATTGTTTCGTTTTAAACTGAAATCGTCAAAAACAAATGTTAAATGAGAGCAACCTATATCTGATGATTAATCCCTTTATTGATTTAAACCTCCTCATCTGAAGGATCCGATTGGCTTGTGTTTGCCGACTGGTCAGGTGAGGGTCAGAGCCAATCAGAGGCAGAGTTAGGATGTGTGTCTTTGCAGAATCAAATCTGAGCAACAAATGCAGCTTGACTGTATTTATTTCTTTACCCAATTTAATAAAGCAAAACACATGAGATGGAAAAAACTTATCTTGTATTATTTAAATAAAAACAGTTTACTTGTTGATAATAACCTGAATGAAAACATTCAAAATGTGTACAGAAATACAAAAGAAATATTAACAGGATTTGACTTCCTTCTGAAACTTTCATGTTTTTATTAAAGCTGAAACTTTTTAATGGTGATTAGCAAACCAACAAAGCGTTGTTACTATTTATCCAGTTTATTGTTATTAAAGAAGCATAAACAAGACTATTTACAATCTCCTTTTTGTAAACAAACCCAGATGTTAAACAAAAACTAATAAATCATATTATTAGTGACACAAGATGTGTTTTTTTTTAATAGATTCTCTGCAGCTAAAATGTGTGCTTATAACATAAAAAATTAAAAGTCACAGCAGAAAGCTGTCAGTAGTTAGTGAAGTGTGTGTAAACACCCTGCTTGTTACGGTGTTTGTGTGAACGTCTGAGAAGCCTCTAACAGGACTGACCTGAGTCGACTCTCTATTGTTATTCTGTCAGGAGCCACTGTGCTCTCCGTCCATGGCGTTAGATGCACTGATAACAACTGTGACCAGATCAAATCAAAGACCTCCTGAGGTCATATTCTGCAGCCTTTCATCGTCGCTCACTATCCTATCTGCTGTCAAACTCCAACCTTCCTGCCTGCCCATCAGCTCAGGGCAAGAAAAAGCCAGAGGAGTGACCCACCCGGAGGTAAGCGATGACGAAGGTCAACATGTAGCCCCTCTGCCCATTGTCCTCTCCAGCTGCCAGGCCCCTGGAAAGACACAACAGGGTTAATATTTAACAGCTCTTTTCTTTCAGCTTTGCCACTCGGACCGCTCCCCCTCACAACAGCTGTCTTAGAGCCCGTCAATGCAACAATGTACAGATCAATGCTGCTGTGCTCCCTGCATCGCCACAGGTCAGCCACACATCTATCACCTGCAGCGGGTAATCACATTTTCATTTACCATCCAAACTAATCAGGCCAAGCTCATTACAAAATCACTATATTGATTTAGCACCCTTCTTCCTGTTTCCCCAACACTAGAGGAAAACACTCCTCACTAAACCTAACCTAACTAATCCATCAGTGACACTTGATCTGATGGGCGATCGGGCTTTCCTTGAAATAATGCAATTATGCAGAGGATGCTGCATGGAACTGACAAGCTTCTTCTGCTTTAATGGCTTTCTGTTATCCAGAGAAGGGGGGTCACACTACCTGTGAATCTAAATAATGGACCACACAGGAAACTTTAAAAAAATCTTTATGATTTTATAGGAAATTGGTTGTACTGCTTAGTGAAAATCCATCGTTTGTGTCCTGTTTGAACTGCATCAACGAACTGGACTGAAAACTGACTTCTTTAAAATTTCTTTCAAAAGCTGATCAACCCACGAAGATCAGCTCATGTTTCAAGTCTGGTGCATGATACCATGTTTGATGTCACAACTTCAAAAACAAAACAAAGAAATAAATAAAGTTGATGATTATAAGGAGAAAAATTATGGCTTATAAAACAATCGAGTAATTGAAAATTAAAAGATAAAAGAAAACAGATGAATTTTAAAGTTTGTCCCTTTTCATCTTCTAAAAGAACATTTGACCTTTTTTCTGTGTTATTTTCAGGAAGAAATATCACTGTCTTTTTAACAAGTCTGGGGTGAAAATTAATATAAAGACGTTTAATAACATTATGGCTTCATAACCAAGAGAAATAAAAGTGATTTCTGATCATAAGTGAGATGCATGGCACAATTATAAAGCGTAGTAATCTGGTGGTTTTAAAACAGACTTAGACTTATGGTTTCCCTGCAGGCTGGAAGTCCTCATTAATCAGTTACATGATCAATCATATCAGCTGAGTACTGCCTTGTTTGTGTCCTCTTCCTCTGTATTTTCCTCAGGGGGTTATGTCTCACGATCGCTTACTTTAACATTACAGCTGGTCTGACAGCGGGACACCCACAGGTGAGACGTCGGTCCACACCGAGACAAAATACAAAGAGGAAATCTGAAGTGTTTAACTTGACATCATTTCATCAGCAGTTGCTAATTTTGATCAACATTCCACAACTCTGTGCTTAATCTGTGGAGTTTCTAACTGATCTTTGCTTTAAGGAAAAAATAACTCACCCAAATTTAGCTGCGATGTCATAAACCTGCTTCTCGTGCTGCAGGACTTTTTCTCGGTCTCCCTCAAACAGCAGGGTGGCCACGCACAGGCGATTGTGGTCAAAGCCTTTGAACTGAAAATTAAAGAGTGTCAATAAAAACACCTGCGGCGAGAAAATTAGTCATGCTGCTATTTATTTTTTCACCTTGGTGATGTAGAATGTCTTCAGCCCATCCAGGAAGGAGGTGAAAATTGACGATACTTGAGGCTTGAGGGCATGACCTGTAAAAACATAAAGCACAAGCTCCATTTATTGAGACTGAAACACTCAAATTCTGAGACGCCAAGCAAAGCAAATGGATTTTCTACATTAAATAAGGGAAATATAAATGGTATCATTTAAATAACTTTATTCCAGGCCAATGGCCAAAAAGCAACTATAAATCAGTGTTTCTGAGGGGAGGAGGGGTGGACGCGATGGTATCAGTCTTCCTCACTCTCGCTTTTTGATTTATTCCTGATCGGACGCACAAAAGCGCCTGTGGACAAGTGAAAATGAGAGGCTGGAGCCAGTGGGATGGTTATCAATCACAGCAGGGAAGTCATGGGTGATATCGCTGAAACTTAACAGTTCATTTATTTCCCCCCACGCTCAAGTCTCTTCATCACTTAGTGTCCTAATTGTTTCCATTCCAAATTTTGATTGCAGGTCTTTGGGTCTCTCACAGCCATCAACGTCGTTAATTAAACACTCAACATCTAGAGACTAAATTACACCTAAACTCGCCATATTCTTATTTTCACTACTAGCACATGCTATTTATTATTAATTCAGATTTTTAAACTAATGTATAGGGATATGCAGGGCTATGTCCCAAACAGAAAATGGGTTTTATTAAATATTAACTCTTTATAAAAGATCAACTTAATGACTGGGTTCATTTAGACAGTATGATTCAATGTAAGGACAAACCTCTAATACGCCTTTAAAGCTAACAAAAAGACAGGAAAAACAGGTAACATTAAAAAAAATAAAAGAAAATACTGGTCACTTTATCTTTCCTATCTAATGCTTAGAAGTGCCTACTCTGTGAAAAGTGAAAATCCAGGGAAGATAACGAGATCCTCGGGGACTGGGGAACTTTACAGAGATCTCTGCTAATGCCAGATGCATTCCACTGGACCGCAGGAAGCAGCGTCGGAAAACTTCAATAGAACAACGAGGTAATTTTGGCTAAGGTTATTGTTCAACATGCCCCAAGTCGTTGGCTCTTTGTGTATGCTGCTGTTCTACTGCAGAAAAAAACAGTCTGAATAATAATTTAAGGCAGCAGACTGTTGTCAGAGCACACGGCACAAATTATATTAATCATCACTCGCTGCTGAAAGTAAAACAGTAGGAGATTGTGTTTTTGCCTGTGTGTCTGTTAGCAAAATATCTCAGGAAATAATCTTTACACGTACGCCTAGAGCTGATTGACTTTTGGTGTCGGTCTATTTTAAGATGGCGCCACAGCTAGCCGACCTCAGAAAACATAAAAATGACTATAACTGTCGATGTTACAGATATTGAGCAATAATGTATTATTCTTTAAGCTTGGGTTGATCTTTAGAAGGCGTTAGTTGTTTAGGGAGAAACAATACTTACCAAATTTAAATTGTTCATTATCCATGAGCCGTATGGATGCTGGAGCACACCTCTGGGGAAAATAACATAAAAAGGTTTGCCTGTATTAGTTTGAAGAAAAATGTGATATATTGTGGAATTCTAACAATTAACTAAACCCTAAAAATAAGCTGAAAATACTTCTAAATGACAACCAACCACCATAAAAAAATAATAAAACATTAAGAACAACTGGTAGAACTTTTGCTCCTTGTTTTGATGTTTTGTTTATGTGAATTTAGGTCAGAAAAAAATGGACAAAAATATTAATCTCACAGGAGAAAACACAAATCAGGTTTAGCCATTGGCAGGTAAACACAAAAATGTCAAAAATAAACCAAACAATCTGATTTTAAAAAAATCTAAAGTTTATATAACACACAGCTCATTACAGACACACAGTCAGTTCTCTCAGTTTCAACCACCTCAACAACAGAACAGAAATTTTGAAAGATTGAAGCTAACTTACTTTTATTGGAGCTGGATAAAAAACATTATAGACCAAATGTCATGGTGAGGATGTCGAGATAAAGCAGTAACCAATCAAAGCGTGTCATAGGAGTGATGAGCATCAAACCTGTCTGGCAACCTCTCTGAGACAAGCAACTCCCTTCTCAAAATTGGGGAACACCACTGATCCATACTTCTGATACTCTGGCACTGGACGAATCTTCATCGTTACCTCGGTGACCACGCCAAGGGTTCCTGTGGACACATTTACATGATCCTATAAGCATTTTACAAGTCCCAGAGGTCATTCAGGTGACCTTTGGCTCACATTTCACAGCAAATCTGCTTTTTGTAACCACACACTGGGGGGAAAACGTGGAGGAAATAAAATAGACTATCAAAGACACTTAGGAGAACAGCAGCAGAACAGATGCAAAAAAAAATCCCTCTGACATTATGACCCTGAAAAGAGTTGATCATTAAAGACTGCTTCTGAGGGAGTCACATTGCCTTCTTTATATCTACTTTCTCCTCACTAACATGCGGTTACATAGACAATTGTTTAGAAAAAATGTACATTTGTTTTATTGGGCTGGGTTCATCTCCCTCAGTGTAAAAGACTTAAATTACAGAATAGTGAATCCATCTTTTATTTATAATATAGCCTCTTCAAACAGAAAGTTCTCTTTTTTTCTTTTTTTACTGTTTTGCACTGTGCAGAGAAAATCTTTGGGTTACATTTTCAATAAACAGCCCAAAATGTCTTGAAATTTAACAAAAAAGTTCAGTAATCAACTGTTAGGAACCAAACCAGTTATTTCCTTAAGCAGATGTTTTGTTCTTGCTTTATAAACCTCATTTGTGTAGCTATACCCCTGATAAACTTCTCTATTCTCCATTAGGAAGCTGCAACAGGATGTTATATATTTTTAATGAGTCCTCTAATGTGACACTACATGCCACACGCTGCTCTCTAGTGGCCCAGTTGAAAACACCGTGTGACTCCACTGAGCCTCGCCCAGAAAGGCTCCTCCTCTAAAGCATCATGCAGGAGGAGCCTCAGGGCAAGCAAGGGATTTAGAGAAAGAGGGGTGGAGTGGGGTAGGTAACACCAGAGAGGCTCCTGGGAATGACACAATGCAATTAAACAATGCCTTGCAGCTTAAGCCATTTTTCCTGTGACTGCTGCTATAAACACATCTCATCTGCAGGATTGGATTTCTAAAGAGCAACTATTCACAGCGTTCTGCATCTTTCAGCCACCACAGAAACAATCCTTCGGCTCTGAACATTAGATAAGCGTTAGTTTGCTGCACGTTTTATTATCTGCCACTGACAAAGACTTAAAATAAAAGCAGGATTATCACTGATCAGTCCAGTCCTTCTTTACACTGGTTGAAGGTAGACAGAACTACTTTGTATTCAGGCCACTTCAAGGTCAGAAAGATAAATAGACCCCACTGTTGTGCAGAGAATGAGAAGCTTAAGGTTTCACACAGTAATTTCTAATAAAATGGATGTGCTCCACTTAACATGCAGAGCTTAGTGGAGGGTTTTACTGTGGTGCTTTGCTGTTGTTGATGTGGCCCACTGTCGAAAGGCAGCGTGGGGTTTTAAGGTTGAGAAGGTAGATAATTTTAATGAGACCATGTGGTGAGGTGACCTCACAGTTACAATGTCAGACCTCCCAGAGGAACATGAAGCTCCACGGACGTGTGGCCCTGTCCTAATCTTTTATTGCTCCAGAAAGCTCTTTTTTAATGTCTATAATCTTAATTAACACAGGATGATTTATCAATGTATATTAAATGTTTTTTATTTCAATGTTTTAAACAGGTTTGCAAACATCCAAGGAGCACAAATTGAGACCCATGTTGTAATCCCCAGCTGAGCCATGGAGCAGTTAGACGAGTTTTGTAGGGCCAAAGTAAAGTTTGCATCCACAGCTGTTTAACATAGCAATGCCAACATCTCCAAACCCCCTCATTACGTACGAGGGAACTTGGCATATGGCAGTATTCTCTGTGGGCGTTCATAAAAACAGGGCACTGCAGATGGGGTGCACAAGACCCTCGCTGGCTCCTCACAAACTCCCCTTCCAGATCACTTTGCACCACTAGTTAATGTGTAAAGAAGCCTGAGAATTGTCCTGATGTTGCAGTTTTATCACAAATACCTTACAGACACGCACGAAAAACTACATTTGCACAGTTTGCATATGTGCTACGATGAAGTGAAGTTACACAAAAGCATTTGCAGACCTTCTGAGCCCAAGATGAAGTGGTGAACATCTGGCCCCGTCGACATACGTGGACCCTGACAACTCTTCTCAATCACACCTTGTGGAGTAACCATCTTTATGTGGACAACCTTTATAATCGGAACAAAAAATAAACAATTTATTACTGACATCAGCAGCAGATCAAACATGCAAGAAAGGAAAAGAGAAATGAGGCGACTCACCAGATCTTCGATATTGCCATAGATGTTCTTCTTCATGCCTGACGCTCTCGTCGCTACCCACCCCCCCAGGGAGCTGAACTCCATGGAGTCAGGCTCATGCCCGGTACAGTAGCCGCTCTCATTAAGCTGTGATACGAGGAAAAATAAATAAATAAATAAATAAATGAAAACAGCATGATTGTTGTGGTAGTTAAGAAATGAACCAAAATGGTTTGATGAGGGGGAAAAGAGCATTTGATGCTGTAAACTCACAAGAATGTTTTAATGACAAGCATAAAAAAATAAAAAAAACAGCAAACAAAGGGGGAAGAAATAATTGCAGCTCCGTGGCAGTGTTCCTCTGGTCTAGTTAAACATGAATGTAAAAACAAAAAGGTTTTATAGAACGGCATATATTTTTTACAACAACCTAAAATTAAGCCAAATGAAAAAAGCACAAAACGAACGGCTGAATGCATCAGTCATCAAATATCAACTTCCACTGTTTAAACCTTTTCAAAATGATTATTAAAGAGAATAATCCTCTAAACATTTCTGATGTAAAATTAATCCACCCAATGCAGTAAATAATGGCTTAATTGGTGTCACTTTGTGATGCATTAAAAAATATGATTTGTGACAAGAAAACCTGATAAAAAGCGATTAAATGTTTTTGCTATCCCTTAAGCTTACAGAAGGATGCTTGGGTCATTAGAAGCACATTAATCCTCCTCAAGGCTGCATATTCTCAGATAACCTGCATCTTTTGACAAAACATTTAAACGATGATGATAATAAAGACCTTTAAGTGTAAGAATAATGTTCCCCAGCAGAACAAGGGTAAGTCAGGCCTTGTTTTATCACACCCCCCTCTAGAAGGCAGTTTATACTGCAGACCCATCTGCTCTGTCAGCTCAGCCTGGTCTAAATGCAGAGGTGGGGTCTGTTTTAGATGCTGCTCACGCATTCCTCTACATCATACGCCCGCTCCGTCTCCATTTTTCTGAATTAGCTTGATGGTGCCATCTGCTCATGACCACCAGCTCGCTCTCTAATCTCCCTCCTTCAGCACCCTGCTCCTTCCTCGACTGCTTTCCAAATCCTGTTAAATCTACTGTGCAAAGAGTAACAAGGTGAGCGAGCAGGAACAACCGGTATGTAAATGGTCAAACAGCTCGGCTGCTGGCAAATTGGATGTCCGTATTAATGCTTTCTGTGAATCTCTATGAATGGATAAGCAGTGTTTACCAATCTTTCCAGATCCTGGCCAATGATGCCAGCCTCTATGTGTGCAGTTAGGTTCTTCTCGTCAATCCACAGAATACGGTTCTGCAAAAAGAAATTAAATAAACCATTTATTATGCGTTAGGTGCAAGGTCATCTCAAAGAACTCTTGTGGATTCTGCACTTTGTTTTAAAACAGCACTGTTCTTTCAAAAGTGCACTTTTTCCCCAGAAGAGTTTGAGGATAAACGTAAGCAGATGTGTTACAGGATGGAGATAATGGTCATCTTAATTGAAGTTAACGTCTAATTCCAAATACTTGTGTCTTGTTTGCTCTGCCGAGCATGTGGCTTCCTCTTTCCACAGGAAGTCGTGTCCTTTCTGCCATCAATTATTCTCTAGAGGTAATAAACTTTATGTTCCTATCACGTTGCTCCTTTCATGTGTTTCCATTGGAGCCACCTCACCTCTGGCCCCTGACACAGAAAACTGGCCACTGATGTTCACAGCACCAAACTCAATACTAGCAGCATTCAGACAGCTTGTATATCACCTCAATATGCTCCTGGATCAAAGGACTGTAGTGTACCTGGGATCATTTTACATCCCAGCCAATAACACTGAACATGGCTGAAACTATTATTCTAACCCAGATAGCTCCAATATCAAAGTTTACAAAAATAATCGCTACATTTTGGAGATATGGTTAATAGATAGCATCAGGACACTTCCTTAACACACACCTGATGTTTCTACTTTCAAACAAAAATACATCCAACTACTATTTTCACATTCATTACATTATTTTGTTTTCTTCATACCATCTGTGACGTGTCCAAAGAGACAATGGATCGTGTTTCCTCTGGAGGGCACTCCAGGGCGCTAGAAACACTAGTTCCTCCTGAAAAAGAGAAATACCAGTATGTTATTTAAAAAAAAAAAAAACAATTTTTCTCAACAGTTTGACTTGTCAAAGTAAAAAAGGGATGAACTGCAGTAAGCCACAATAATAATGTACAAAATAAGACTTCCTCTAACTAGAATTCAATAAATCTTTACTATAAATGAGTTCATTTTGTTGCAGCAAGTCTAAATGTCATAAAAATGTCCACAGGAGTTACTAGGAAAATATTTGTAAAAGGCCATGTAACAAAGAAAACCCGTCTTTTGTTAAAAAAAGTTTTAAAAAAGCATTATGACTTATTATCCTTAATCATTTCCTACAGCCTAACATTTGAGTATTTACTCAAATGTGCTGCAAAATTTAAAACTGAAACATCTCTCAGCATTTCTGAATTAAAACTAAAATCTGTCAATTTTAAACTTTCAATTTTAAACATTGAATAAAAATATATTATTTTATTGGTCAGCCTAAGCTACACACACAGGCAACAGGATACAAATCTCATTTACCCATTTAATAAATTAAAGGGTTGCAGGGGTCAACTAAATAAATATATATGGGATTGCAAAGCAGAGGACATGAATAAACCTCCTGTAAATATGCAAACAAACAAATTAAATGCCTTTGATTCTGACTTACCTCCAAAAGGCATCAAACAAACATTATGTTTGCATGCCAGCTCCACGATATTCACTACATCATTGTGACAATCTGAAAAACAGCATTAAAAATCAGACGACATCATAAAAGGAACATTTTATTTTTCCTTCTGCTATTAGATGTTTTCATAAAAATATGGACAAATAAAGGACAAGCCGTGTGTGTGTGTGTGTGTGTTAAACTGCATATTGTCTGAGCCATTAAATCAGAGCACCGGCAGAGAGGCAGGGTATCTTTTAATTTGCCTGGGGCCTTCCTCTGGCAGAGTCAGACTGCATTAAGCTCTGCTCTCTGGAGTGGGATGTGCTGGATCGATACTGACGTACTTTAACCAATCACTGAGCCCAGATCCATTCACACAGGAGAGGCGAGTGAGCGGGAAGAGCAGTAATACTCTCCCACGTGGACGTGCTTGACTGGCCTCGGGTGCTTTAAGAAGCAGTGAGAAATGCTTACGTTCTAGTGCATTTTGAAATCAAATAAAAGCATACAGCTTTTTCTTAGGATTACCATTCAAACAAAATGTTCCCTTAAAATATACAGCTTGATTTGAAAGAAAAACCAATACAAATCATAAATAAAATAACAGTAAATCTGTGTTTTTACAAGGATGGAAAAGTCAGAGTTTCACGCCACCTTGGAGGAGAGTTTCTTGGCGATTTGCAGCCCATTTGGGAGGCTGCTAATCAAGTTTCAGCCATCAGTCAACACTCATTTGCATGATAAAATAGCACCAGCCATAACAAGAGAAAAGCAATCTCAGAACCATAACTCATGATTGTACTGTGGAGGGCCAGACTGTAGAGTATTGGGTGTCAACCATCCTCCCCCTGACGCTTCTTATTAAGCTTCCACTCATACATATTAATATCCCTGCCTCTGCAGAGATTAACCCTTTAAATCACCTAAGCCAGTAGGAGGATCAGTGATGCTACGTGGGAATATGAAAAACAACACACCCTCCACCCACCAAATAACAAAAAGCTGAACTCACTTGGCCATACCACCAGATCTGGAACACGACCAATTTTTCCTTCTCTCAATGCAAAGATCTCATGTAAGCAGTGACCTAAAGGAAAACACACATCAATCCCAAATATGCCTCAGATGGTTAATATTATAAGAGCAATAAAATTATATTTATATCTTACCATGTGCACGAAACACTCGGTCTTCTGGGTCGTGGGAGAAAGGAATACCTGTGGATTTGATTCCCTCTACGAAGGCCTCATTCAGCTTAGGAGGCTGAACAGCACTGGTATTCAGAATGGGCTGAAACAAACAAAAAAACATTGTGGTTTAAGCTGCTGTGACTAAGTGGTGTGTACTCCCATTCAGCCAAGGCACAATGAAGAAACAAGAACTACACTCACTGTTGCTGGAGTTTTATGCTGCAGAGTGGCACCGAACGTGTTTTCCATCCAGTCTCTGAGGCTAGGGATGATCATACCACTTAATCTATACCTGGATTAGGTAAAAAGGAGAAGATAGTATTAAGATTTGCTTATAAATACCCATCAAAATATCATGTATTAGTTATTTCCAATAAAAGAAGTGAGATTTGGGCAGTTTTATTTAGGAAAACAAGATTTGTGTCTTGTGAAAATATAAAACCCAGTGAGGTTAGACGGACAGAGCAGCAGTGTCAGTGCTGCTCCTGTGATCGCTTTCACTACTCCTTGCGTAATTGAGCTGTTGGCAAAGATTGGGCCAGCCCAGCAGGGAACCGTGGTGTGCCTCAGTCCAACAGAGACACTGCACTGAAAACCCTTCTGTCACAGCAAATATTAAGGATTGGAACACGTTTTAAACACCATTCTGGGTGCTGTGTAATATTCAGGTGTTTTGGGTTGTTGTTTTTTTAGTTGGAGGGGCTTGGAGCAGTTTGTGGCATGTATTTTACCAGGAGGAAACAATTAGCCATGTTCCATCCTGTTTAGCTCATTACTCAAAATGCATCTTCATGGAAGCTGCAAGAGTTCCCAGAGTTAACTTTTGGATTAAAGTTGTGATTAAAAAAACAGGACTATTTTACACTTCTGTGCTCATCACTGAAGGCACAGCCTAAGTGTAAAAACAAGAAAAGTCACTCCTTTCTGTTCTAAATTAAAGAAACATTCAAGATTTTGTTTCTGGACACCTGCAGCCAATTAAACTACATCTTCATTCCTCCAGCACCTGTGATTTAAATGTTTTCACCCAACATAAAATCATCAATTACAAAACAGCCAGGAAAGTCGTTTCTTCTAATGAGCAACGGAGTTTGAAAATGCTGAAAATCACAACTGGTGACCTTCTCAAATGACAATGAAGGGTTTAAATGCCAACCACTAGGTGGCAGAAGCAGCACATTGTTGTGAGGGAAGGAGGATCCCAGCAAATGATTTCAAGGTGGGGACTGTGAAAGAGATCAGTGTATAAAACTCCAGCCTCCAGTCACAAAAACAGAATGAATCCTCAAGATTAACACACTGGCTAAAACCAGATTAAAATTACCAACTGAAAGGAAAGAGTACTGCCTCGGAGCAATGTGTGATATTCCACCTTACCTTTTCCCTGTGAATTCTGCTTGGCCTTTCTTATTGTAGACGAATTTTGAGTCACTGTATCCCCAGCCGTTCCACTTCATAATCTCCTGCCTGTACAATAGGGACAACACATAATCTTAAATATGAAATATCAGGGGATTACAAAACATGTGAATAGTTTGAAGCGATTTATTTAAATCTTTCTCCCATTGTCCCTTTTAATGTTTTGGCCTGGAAAAATTCCCATCATGCAATTTACAAATAATTAAAAAAGATGGATCTTTATTGATCAACTGAAACGCCACATTTGGAATACTATGGTGAGAAATGTAAAAGTATACAGATTTTTAAGAAAATGTTCATATCGTTTTCATTCATCTAACAGAAGGGTTTGGCTTTATTAGAAGGGAACTTTACTATAAACAAAGCCGCAGGCGGGCACACCTTTAATAATCCCCGTTTGCACATCAAACTGAAATGTTTTGCACACTGGCAACCTATATCCACAACTAGTTTAATTTGCAATTAAATTTTTAGCTAAATTTATATAACTATCAAGCTTTAACTCGTGACTCCACTTAAAAAGCACAGAGCTTCTTTTTATTTCTTGCTCTAAAAAGAAAAAAAAACAACACAAGTGCTTCACATGGAGAGCCACAGTAACTCACTGATCGCTTTGGAAGAGACGTTAACAGAGTGGAATAAAAGATAAATCGGTTTATTTGGGATTTTCCAATAAACAATGAATGACATGCACACCCCAAAGTTTTTATTTCTAACGTTTTTGTGGGTGTTTCTAAGTAGTATTGGTATAAGAATAAATGATGCCAGGTGTTGTGCAGATAGTGACACAAATGAGTGATTAATCACTCCTGAGTCATATAAATCAAGCTGGCATGACTTAACTACCTATAACATAAAGGAAAGTGAACAAATGGAGCTCAGCAGCTTTAAAACAGCAATATGGAGCTTGGATGTTTTTATATAAAGATTTAAATAAACAGATTAACATTTGGCGAAGGCACCTTCTGTCAAGAACTTCCCAAAGCACTATTTCACAATTTTATCTTGAGCAAAATATAATGGTATACATATAAATCACTCAATTCAGTGAAGCATAGTCTTGCTTTAAGCACATATTTTTATCTCAGCTCTTGACTTGTTAGCATTAGTATGCCATTACCACAGCATAAGCTAAGGTTGCGGAGCCTAAGACATGCAATCAGTACATCCTGCAAATTTGAAAACATGATTAAAAGACAAACAAAAAACAAAACAAAAAACACACACACACACTAAAAGAATAAAAAGATAATTAACAAGACTATTACAAAAATGAAGATCATAAAGACAGGTAAAAAATAACATAATCATAAAAACAAATGAATAAATATAATTAAAAACACATAATGATCCTAAAATAAATGAATAAAGATAGTGAAAAAACATAAAAGGTTTAAGTTGAAATAATAGTCATGCGATACTTTGGTAATGCCCTCAAACAAATCCACTTTGCTTTAACATTTAAACACCATAATGCTTTTTTTCCTGAACTGTCTAAAACTGATAGGACTTGGAGACATAACACTTTGAAACATCTGTCTCATAGTGGTCATAATAAAAGACAGTGTCTTCACTAGACACACTTGTGGGAGCTGACTGGAGGAGTTACTGCTGTTTTTGCAGACTGACACTAGATGTCAGCACATTGTGTTGGTAATTATGGAAAATCGTTGGAACATATATTCAAATCACACATTTACTCTTTTAGATATCAATAATAGCATTCCTCCTAGCCAAATTGATGCTCTTTACTAGTCAAAACTAAAATAAAAACTGAAAACAACATTTATACAAGTAAAAATTATATTTCACATAAATCAGCTGTACTGGTCATCTTTCACATCAATCTGTGGTTTATGAATTACTTTTCAATGTATAGTGTCTAAAAGATCATGTGACCACATAGAACTTATCTATTGTGAAAGAAGTTTTTGACGACAGTGACAATATCTAAAATAATATTTAGGAAAAGAAACAACTACTTTATATATGTCTGAGATGTGGGTTTCTACAAATAAGAACCCCATATTACAAATTCACGATCACTAATAAAGATAGAAGGGATGACATTTGAGATATGATGACAGTGGACAAATTGTGTTCTGAATAGCTAATCTGTCTACTGTGGCCAGAGTGAAGAGAATTATGGATGTTTATAAAATCTTAACTATTATATAATAAATTAGCTTGCCATAAACGTTTGCTCAGGTTGAATGTCAGGCCACCACTTCTCCTGACCAATCAGATCAGAAGAAACTAAAGTTTCCGTGTTGCTTTGTACTTACTGATGTTGTAGTTGAATTTAGACTTTTTATGAACATTTTTTGTCAAATTATGGACTATAAAATAAAGTTATTCCCCACCAAATGCGGTAGTAGATCTTCGCAATGTAGTTTGTGTAAATTATCTCTTATACATAGATCAACCTCTGCAAGTAAATGACAGCATGAATCAAACATAACGGTATGAATTAGATCGAATACATCGTCACGTTGTCTCGTCTTTATGGTGGCGGAAGAGCAGCTCTGTCAACATGCTTGTCGAACCTAAATTATACTGAAATAGTTTCATAAAACAAATGAGAGAATGTTGGCTAACTTTGATCAAGTCAACCCAACTCCTAGCCGCACCCACCCACTCTGTAGCAAATGAATGGCTGCTATGTAGCTGGGGAACGTTAGCTAGCAAGCTAACTTATAAATGCTCCATTTAGCAACGTTATTTATGCTTGGAGAAGAAAAGAAAGCCGACATGTTATTCGGTGTCACCTTACGAGTTTTAGTTTTGCTTATTATACTTAAGTGTTTAACTAATAATTAGCAAAAGCTACATTAAATGCTCGGTAGTCAACCGCTCCATCACAGCCTTGTACCTCCTTCTGGGCACAGTCCTCCTTTCGCTTGCGACATCTGGTCTGGTCCCCTGAGCTTTGCACTCCACGGCTTGTATGGCCGTGTCACCGTCCACGGGTCTCTGTAGATGCCCGGCAATTACGCTCAGTCTGTGTTGAGCGATGCTTTGCTGTTCGGAGCTACCTCCGGAGCTGTTGGACGCCATGCTGCTTCCGTGTTTGCGAACGTAGAGAGCAGATCCAGGATCGGCTGTCGGAGGTCAGAACAGGAAAAGTGTGCTGCCTTCATTAGCCGTCCTCAGAATCAGGCCACAGGAATTACACTTTAATGGGACATTTAATTGATGTCGATTTCTAATCAATAAAGACATTTCGACTTTATTTTTAAAGTAATAATAAACATAAATCTTAATTTTATGTTATTAGAGCTGATACACGAATTATTTTATCCGAATAATCCCTGAACTTTTTTTGAAGTGCAGTTTGAACCATTTAAGCATTCGAAATATCACAAATTTGGATGATTTACAGTTAATCATCAATATAAAACAGTTAGGCTTTTATTGATTAAAAAACGTATTAAACATTCCATTAAATGCTAATCTGAGCTATACAGAAACCGACAATAAAATACCTCAAATAGATGCAATGACCACTTGAGAACTCAAAGCGACCACAAAAGTAAAAATATCTTGAAAATGCATGTATCAATGCAGGATGAACAGTGCTTTGCACATCTGTAGTCTCAAATTTCCATCTTTGTTTTCTTTTAGAAGGGTTTAAGTTATGGGAGGGATTAGTGCGCATGGTTTTAGGTCAGGGAAAATATGACAGATATTTTCCTCTGCCTGCAATTATGGCAGAGACTAAAATAAAGTAGTATAATTGAGGGATTTTCTTTTTAAACTTAAAAAAGTTTACGCAAATCTACACAACTGACACGTTTTCAGACACACTTGAAAATGAGCCAAATGCACTTGAATGCATCATTTAATGCATTTCCCAGCATGCCTTGCAACCCCAAACCGGTTACATATGTTGAAACTGGGGTTGAATTTGTAGTTGTGAAAAACATTAAAATGTTGCTCCATTTTTTGGGGGGGTTTTTGTGGATTTTTCAACAACTTATCAAGTTTGAAAAGTAAAACTGATAAATGAGCAAATTTAGAGGAAATTTAAATTAAAATGAACACTTGTTTGATTTGGCTTTGATGCAGGATAATGGAAATAAATGGACAATTTCTGGACTTTAGTATCTGTAGACACATTACACTGTAAATAAATATGTAGATGTTGAAACAGTGCAACAACACTGTTTACCTTTCTGCCTCACCTCCACTCCTTCACCTGATCAGTGTTTCCATATGGCACTCAGCCTCTCTTTCAGCAATGTTTTAACATAAGCCAATAAAAAAAAAACTTGAATTAAAATTTATGACAATACCACACACTTTCCAAAAGGGGGGGAAAAAACCAGACAGTGACTATGGGAAATGTGTAAAACAGAAAGCTTTATTAAAAAAAAAAAAAAAAAAAAAACTTATGAAAAATCATTGGATTACTCTGGAAAATGAACTATGATGATGTTTGATGATTTACTTTTGCACAAGTTAAAGCATTAACTCCCAAAACAAAGTTCTGTAATGCACTGACTGCATGCGAGTAGAGTCTGAGTGTATAACAGAACTTTATTTGGAAAGCCACAGTGCCACCTCACAGGTTTGTCCTTGTGTGGAACCTTATCCTCCAGACGACTAGGTGCTCCTTCAAACTGCAACCAGGTAAAAAGAAAAAAATGCAGGAGAAACTTTATTAACTCCAGAGCCTGTTACACAAGAGAATACAACTGGTGTCTTTTTAAAAATAATATAGAACAATGTGTAGCTGATGAGGGCCTACAGAGACCATTGCTGTGCTGTAGATCATCCAGCCACACAGGCAAAAACATGTCAGATGGAATATTTTCATAATTCTCTTTAAAAAGAGTCAAACAGCTTAATATTATTTAGGTATGTGCATTAAACCTTCCCTCCAAATGATCCTGAAGCATATTTACTCACCTCCTCATGTGTGAACATCTGGATGGTTGCAAAGTTGACATACATTGGCTTAAAGTTTAGTTAGGTGAAATCACAATGATAAAAACTCATCTGCCTATCAATTCAACCTGTTGAGCTTTAAAGACTTTCTCAACTGAACAGGCTCTGGAGACTGAGCTATCCCCCCAAACAATGTTAATAGACACGACAGCAAGAAAAAGAAGGCCTGCAAGGAGTATTAAGTTTGATCAGTTTGAAGATAGTTAGGAGACTTAACACTTTATCAACAATCAACTGACTGCAGCTTCAGCAATGCAGAATAACAGAAAACAAACATGTCTCAAGCAAAACCTTCACAATGATTTTCCATATAGGATATAAGTTCTGCAAGCTATACTGTACCTGACATAGGGAACAGCTGCAATCCAACACGAGGTGGTCTAGATCATAAAGGAGAAAAAAGAAGAAAAAACAGAGCGAGCTGAGGACTCTGCAGGCCAAGATAGCAATGCAAACCTCGACTTGTTTTTATGGCCGTTGATGTCCGTCTGCGGACTTGCAGCGCTCTGATCGTAAGGTGACTATCGCCGCTTTTACCTTTTCTTCCCCCAGCGCTGTGCAGTTCACTCACTATATGCAGCTGGAAGAATGTCGACGTGGAGCTGCCAAACGTGAACGCGTGCTCGTGAGCGCGCACCAGGGGAGAGAGGAGGAGGGGGGAAATGGGCTTTTTAGCGTAATTTCACGCAGAAGCACAGTGAGCTGCACTTCAGTGTGAAGTTCTTCACAGATAAGTGCCACAGCCAGCATCATAAAGACAGTCCTAGTACTCTGGCATGGTTCAAAAGTCGAGACCTAACTTCTTAGATGAGTCAGAGTGGATCAGATTCACTTTATCCTCATCCTCATTAGAAAGGTCCTGGGTCAACTATCAAATAATTATAAAAGCCTTTTCTAGCATAAAAATGTTCCATAATCAGAATAAATGAGCTAATAGTAAAGTACATAATTAATGTCTCAAGGAACTAGTTATTTTATTATTATTGGAACAGTGGCGATTACTTCAAATTGCACACTAAAACATGTGATACTGACATTTGTTAACAAGTAAAATGTGCAAAAGTCTTGGATCATCTCTCATTTCCTATTTTTCTTCCAAGAAATCAGAGTTTCTTGTATTTTTTTAAGTCTTGATTGATTATTCTTCAGGCTTTCTCAAGGTCTTTTACAGTTTTTCTTTGAACTTTGATGTTCTTCTGTCCTCTGACCATTTTCAGAGAATGGTCAAGAACTGAACCATTATTTGCTTGTTGAGCTTTTCAGCTCAAACATATGAAACACACAGACATAAATATTCTCATAAACTCAAGGAGGAACTACTGTTTTGTCTCCGATAACTTTCCAAAGAACTCATTTTAAATTAGGTTATTAGTTAGGAAGTTCTTAGCTGTAAATGGTAAAAGTTTTTTTAAACAACCCATCATAAAGACTCAGGTTCTTCCCATTTATTTAAATTACCCTATGAAAAATGCTAAAGATAAAACAGTTTGACATAAAATTGTATTTGAGCTCCAACAAACTTGATATACCTGATGATAAACTGAACGATGAAACATCTCTCAGGCCATCAGGTCTTTGATATTTGTCTCCTTTTTAAGGACATAACTTTCAGATACTAGTAAATTGTTACAGATACTTTGTTCCCAAACAATAAAGGACATATTTTTTTATTTTTTTAAAGCTTTAGGAGTCTAGAAACACCATACTAAAATATGATAGTTCATCTTGAGGATAATATCATAAAATATATACAATGAATCAGTGTCTATATATGTATATATTTGCAAAGTAAGTGATATAATTAGAGATATTGGATGTGAATTGTACCTACAGTCTTGAAAAAACCAAATGTTCAAAACTAAAGAAAGAAAAAAAAAACGTTTAAAACTGTCATCAAAAATTCAATTTTACTTATAATTTAATTATTTTGCTACCATATGTAACAGAATAGTGGGATACATCGCTTTTAAATGCACATAATTATATATTATTATAGGATATGGTTTTATTTAAGATAGAAAAAAATATAATGCAATATGACATCTAGGAATTATTAGAAAGTAGTCACAATTACCTCCTATAAAAACATACATTTAAGTGCCCCAGTAATAATAAATCCAGTAATGAGCATGCGTTTTAGTGACTTTCTCTGCAGAGTGTATTTTACCTAATGTACAACTTTTTGTGAAGTTTTCCTGCTGCCAGTGAATGACCTCCAGGAGACATAAGGGCGCCATGGCGTCATGTTCCACAACCAAATCACCAGCAGGGGTCGCTGTTTACCAAACAAAAACAAAAAAATCTCAACAAAGTTAACGACGGAGGTGCAAAGCTTTGAAACGCTGCTATAAAAATATAATTTTTAGATCTAAACTGAAGCTTTATATACTTGTCTGAGGATTATAACAGCGTTACAACACATGTAAATAAGTTGTGCAATAATAACTCAATTTGGCTGCCAGTGAGTTAAACTGTTATCAAGTCGGGCTGGCTGGCTTTACGCGCATGCGCACATAGATCTTATCTCCGAGCCCTTTTGCTCCAGCCTCATAGGCCACCGTCAGTGGGACGATCCCGGCGCCGCAGCTCGGCGGGCGGGGCCACCGGTTCCGTAACGCTCACAAGCTTTGGAGGAAGCAATATTTCCCGAAAGTCAGCTGCGGCCGCCCTCACGGACAGTACTGGCCTCACGGACCGCTCGCCATTTTAACCTGCCATTTGGGGATTAATAATACAACCAATTATCAACTATAAGGCGTTTCTTTCCCTCCACACTGCGCTCCATGATGATGGAAATGGAGGTGATGCATTCCAGTCAACAGGTAAATAATATTTATTCAGTTTGCTTTGAAGAAACCTTGATTACCAACTTCCTCTCTTATACTAACAATAATATAGACAGACTTCAGGTAGATTTATTTACTAAAAATTAAATATCTGATAAGTTATGGCAGGATGTGAAAATATCAACCTCTAGCGGTGTCAAACTTTAATATCTGTTCAGTTAAGAAATAAGGTAACTCATGTAATACTTTCAGTTCTGCAAGTCATCCGCTTGTGACGTTTTTCCTCTACAGGAAATACAAAATATTACTATTTTAAAGTAATTCAGTGACATGTTGTGTTGTGGGCGTTTTAAAAAACAATTTTCCAAATGAAGTGACATGTTTTCTTTCAGCCTCGATGAGGTCAAGTTGGGTAAATTGAAAACCTGGACTCGATTGTTTTCTCACAACTGTGCCCGTCCCCCTCCTCCCCCAGTCCTCCCCTAAAGCATGTGATCCTATATCTGATACAGAAAATCTCCTAACCACATTTTTATAGGCATATATACAGTAGCTGTGTTGTTTGTGTTTTTACATATGTCAGATAGGTTTTTATTATTTTAGTGATTTTTGGGGGCTATACTGAAATATATTTGCTTTAGTTTTAAAGTGTTTGGTTATAAATGCTATATAAGGAGGAGTGTGGGTGAATAAAATGGACAGATCAGAGCTTAAAGGGCTGTTTTGGAACATATGATGCCATGTTTCATCATGTCCACTGAAGAAAAGAACCTCCAGATTTGTTTGGTGGTATTTGTACTTAGATAATCCTTTTAGTGATTGTTGTGAAATAGTTTTTAACTCTTGATTTCTGATAATCACTACATAATTGAGTCTCTAGTGGTTTGACTGGTATGGCTGCATGTTGTTAAGGACAGGTAGCTGGAAAATCCAAGTTTCCTTGTGCAAGTGCCATTCACAGGATCTTGTGAAATCAGTCCACCTTAAACAGAAAAACAACTCAGATACACATTTCTTGTTGTCTTTATCAGATAGTATAAGTTTGAAATGATGTTTTGACCCTGTGGTGTTAAAAACAGAATTTCAGTGGGAGTGTTGAGTGTTTCCGCTGCGTAAGCAACAGTCCCTTTTGGGACATGAATTGTTTTCAAGGGACTTGGAAGTTCTTGTTTGAGCTTTAAAGGTGTGACTAACCGACAGGTTTTTTTTTAAGTTTTGAAAAACATCAATGACCACAAGTGTGTGTTCAGATGTCCCACACACACTTTTTAAGGGACTTCCTGATTCTGCTAGATGCCATAATTTCTGGTTGTGTGCTCACCTTTCTGCTGGAGAGCATGATTTATAGTAGGCAGCCTCAGTAATATGTAATCCTTTAGCGGTCATGCCTCTGATGCAACACTGAGGCAAGGAGGGTTAGTGGGTTCTTATTTTGCAACGACAAAACCCAGAAAAGACTGTGTCAGTAGTGTCCAAAAATATAGAGATGCTTGCTGTTATTAAATTAATCAAATGAAAGTTTAACATCCTCTTTGTTGTGCATTGTTCTGCTGTGTGCTTTGTTTGCCTTTTGACTTCCTTCTGCCTTTTATCCCACATCCGAATATCATGAAGCTCAAACAGAAGTAGTTTTTATTCACCGATCAGAGGAACAAATAAGTCACATGCTTCTTTGGGTTTTTTTGCAGACTAGTGGCTGGTTTCGTGCAACATCCCCAGGCCTTGTGAAACGTCTTCCTTCTGTAAATAATTTACACTGAAAATTCCTAAAGAGATGTAGAGAAAATTATCTTTGAGAGTTTTTGTTTTAAAGGGCAAATCAAATGATCCAAATCTCCTGTGCTTGAAAGCAGCACTTAGTTTTATATGTTAGTATATCACTTAGAAATAGTTACTTACCTGTTATAGATTCCTAATTCTTTTACAAATGTTTCTAGTTCTATAAAACACTGTTACATGTTTTATATTACTTTTTCTCCAAGCAGCCTGTTTTTTATAAAAGCTGTGAAGTAAATATTTAGATTCAAACTGCTTCAGAAAACTCCAAGGATCATATAAAATAAACATGATGGCATGACCTGATTATTCAAGAGGTTGATCAGAACAAAAGGATTCACACCTCGGCGTAATGAGATGGGTAAGAGTATCAGATCAAGACTGCCGGTGTTTGGTGGCGACAATGAAAACAGAGAAGAACATTTATAATTCATTCTGCTTCTTCCACTTGAGCTCTGTGCCACGTTGATGTCGGCGAGCAGAAACAGAAGGACAGGGTGTGGCAGGTGCAGTGGCCTGATACCACAGCAGGGACACTTGTTGTTGCACCAGTACTAATCGTATTTATTACTGCAGGACAACACTGCAGCTCGCAACTCTCTAAGGTGATCTGTGGCTGTCTTTCCAGGACATGGACCTGATTGACATCCTGTGGAAGCAGGACATCGATCTCGGAGCCAGGCGTGAGGTGTTTGACTACAACCACCGTCAGAAAGAGCACGAGCTGCAGAGGCAACGCGAGCTGGAGGAGGAGAAGAAGCTGCATCTGCTGCGAGAGCAGGAGAAGGCCCTGCTGGCGCAGCTACAGCTCGATGAGGAGACGGGGGAGTACATCCCTCGCCCGCCCCCCAGCGCCCCTCTGCACTCGACTGGCACACCCTTGGAGGTTACTCAGGTACAAGCAAATGGCATCATTACTCATGTCGATGGCGGGCCACTCCCACCTCATTTGATAGGTCCTGGCTGTGTGGTAGCTAGGTAACCACCTCACCTAGCATATAGAAACACACGGGTGGGTCAGCTGGTTTGCATTGATGTGGTGTGCTTCAAATGATACTCTGCAGATATTTCAACTCGACAAATACACAATCATCAAAAAATCTGCCACAAATGTTAATGTATAGATTTAGCAGAAAAATCTTGAACTTTTGTTGCAGAATGTCAGCTTCACAGAAGAAACCGGTGATGGCATGTCATTTGATGAATGTCTGCAGCTACTGGCAGAGACGTTTCCTGTAGAGGAAACTGAGGTAAGAATATTGACTCAGCTATTGCTACACAGATTAACAGCATATAGAAGACTTCTGGTTGTCATATGCATGTTTTTTTCTTCAGAACACAGCAGTTTGCCTGAACACATTGGCTCCAACCAGCAATAGCATGATGATGTCCCCTGAGCAGCCAGCTCTGCTGCCAGCTAACCTCCCTTCAGGTCAGCTGGCACCGTCACAGAGGATGGCTCCAGATTTGGAACAGGCCTGGATGGAGCTTTGGTCCCTTCCTGAGCTGCAGGTATAGTACATGGACTCTAGCAGCTTGTTGTGAAACAAATATTCAAAGAATGTGTGAATGGCAGGACCCTGGGACAAATGCGTTTTTGTGTGAGCGTGAGGAGGGGTTCATAAGAGTCATGTGTGCACTGCTCATTCCACTGCAACTAGGTTTCATTGTTGAGTGCTTATCGTGTGATGCCATAGGACGTTCATGTCTGGGATACATCTTTAGAGGGTGTGGCTATACCTGTGTTAACTGGAGGAAAGGTGCGCACCTTTTCAATAGCTGCACCTAATATTTACATAGTAGCTGATGGGTGGAGCTTGCTAATGCATGTTTTACCTCATCTGACCCACAAAGTTGCACTGTTTTGTAAAGAAGCTGATATGTCCGACATACCTGGTATGATCTTAAAATAGTTTTTAAGAGTTTTTACCAAGGAGATAAAATAAATTTGTAAACTTCACTAAAACACAAATTGAAATGTATCTTGTTTTGGAAAAATCCAGTCGGACACTTTGTTCAGTAACCAGCGTTACCAGTTTTTGATGTTCTTCTGGGGGGAGGGAAAAATAGTGGATTAACTTGTTCAGACGTCACTGACTACTTAAGTTAACAGGTATAGTCAACACTTTTCTAATGTCAGATATATTAGGACAACACATTTTAACGTAAACTGTGATTTTGCCTCTTTTTGTACGTGTTCTCATGGTAGATTTTTTTTCTTCTAGCAATGCCTGAACATTCAAATGGAAGACACAATGGAGACCACAACTTATCCTCTTCAAGACAACTGTGACGTCCAGAATCCAAACTATCCCAACTATCTGCAAATCCAGACTCACATTTTTAACCCCATGACCAACGTCTCGGATGTCAAAACAAACCCCGTGAATGTTGGCCCAGCAGAGTTTATGAATACATTTGATGGCTCTGTTCCCAGCATGGAGATAAAGGCTGAGGTCCCTCAGATAAATGCGAACTTCAGTGCAGAAGGTTTCAGTGGTGTATTTTATCCCAATAATGAGCTGGAAGAATGCAGCGATCAGTGTGGCCAGGAAGTCTGTGAAACCATGTCCGATGTCCCAGTCAAGCTCACCTTTACACCAATGGACCTCTACAGCCTCTCACCTGGAGAATTTGACAGCAAGGAAAATCTGACGGAACAACCAGATTCAGATTCAGGAATCTCCACCAATGGCAGCCCAAATGCTAGTTCGCCCAGTAAATCTGTGTATGGGGGTGGGTCCTTTGGTTACAGCGATTCAGAGATGGAAGAAATGGATCACAACCCTGGAAGTGCAGAGTCTGACTACTCTGAGATGTTTCCACTAAATTACCAACTTGATGATCCTGATACAGCTATACCAGTGTTGACGCCAACTGGGCAGCCACAACAGCAGGAAGAGAAACCCAAACAACACAAGGTGGATCTGGAAGAAGAGACTGGTCACAACAGTGCTCCTTTCACCAAAGACAAACCAAAGAAACGCTCTGATGTGCGTCTCTCCAGAGACGAGCAGAGGGCCAAGTCCCTCAAGATCCCGTTCACCGTCGACATGATCATCAACCTCCCTGTTGATGACTTCAATGAGTTGATGTCGAAGCACCAACTGAACGAGGCCCAGCTGGCCCTGGTCCGTGACATCCGCCGCCGTGGCAAGAATAAGGTAGCGGCACAGAACTGCCGCAAGCGCAAGATGGAGAACATAGTGGGTCTGGAGGGCGAACTGGATTCGCTGAAGGAGGAGAAGGAGCGCCAGCTGAGCGAGAAGAGCAAAAACGTGACAGACCTGAAGGAAATGAAGCAGCAGCTCAAAAGCTTGTACCTGGAGGTCTTTGGCATGTTGAGGGACGAGAAGGGAAACTCGTACTCACCTCTGGACTACTCTCTGCAGCAGTCAACCGACGGCAGCATCTTCCTCGTCCCTCGAGTTAAAAAGACTTTCAAAAGTGAAGACAACCACTTGTCTCCTTTGTAACATGGTACTGCATCATAATAAACTATGCAATAACTTTGTATTTACTCAGCTTTAAGCTTTAGAAGCCCCAACTATTTTAGTTCCTGCTTATTTCTCTTGAACGTAATATTTTTGTTGTTGTTGGTATTTTGTACTCTTATCCACAGATTCTTTCACTAATAGTTTGTAAATATAAACATTGTCCACTTTTAAGGTTGATGAGAATGTTACTGTGTGTGTGTACATATATATATTGTATATATTTCTATACTGCCTATGATTGTTTCAGTTACTTCTTTTATAACTTTTCCTTCGTTTGCTGTCTGGTTTTTTAATCCCATCTTTTATGCCTTTAAATAAACAATTCATAAAACTCTTACTTGGTGAAAATTCTTGCGTGGTGTTGTAGCCACAGCCCAGAGCAGATTGCTGCCAGATGCATCATAAAATTTAAAGGGCAGTTGCATAACTCGCCACATGCTCAAGTCTTAACTTGAAGGCTTTGCTTACAAAATAAAGCCAACATGACCACTAGTTAAAACGCAGTTTGATTAGCTTTTGTCCCAGTGAGCTTGTTTAAACAAGTCTTCCAGTTATGTTCCTCCAGCTATAAGATATCACTCCCTCATTCATTATGTTACACAACAAAGAGCAGATCTGCATGTGACAATAGCGTGTTTTTAGTGTGAACCATGCATGACAACCCCCACAATGGTCCTCTGGGCTAACAAAACCAAAGGTAAAGTATCAGGTAATCAATACGTCCAGTAGATTTAGTTTCACACCCAGATACTACAGCACCTTTGATCACCAAGCCCAGTTTGTGCACAATAAATAATAAGAAACCTGAAGGACATCTGAAGCTGACAGCACCAATAATGTACAATAAATAAAGGTTGATAACTCAGAAATGAGACAACCACAATGGGGAAAAGGTTTTTATTGAAAAAGAGATAAATGCCACTTTTTACATACCTTGAATAAAAAAAATAAAGTGGTCACGAGAGAGCATCGCTGAGATAACGCAACACTGTTGACGGTAAGCAAAAGCAGGTTTTTCTACATTCTGTTTACGGTTCATGCTACAGAAAAGGAAAGGCACTCCTTACAATAAAAACAAACTGTTTCTCATCTAAGAGGTTTAGACATCGAGATTAATATTGCACTTTCATGAAGCTGGTATGTTTTAACACAAATATTTTTCTTTTTTAATTCTCTTTTTGTAGCACAAGGTCCCATTAGGTGGTTTTAAAATTAATGTTCTGGGTTGATTAATGCCCCTTTTGTTAACAGAATGCATTACTTCTGTGGAATATCTTCTGTAGAAAAGCTAATGTAACCAAAGATTAAATGGGTTATCTCATTTAATTGCTGAGGGAAAATTACACAGATTTTATTCTAATACCATTTAACTTCATGGTAGTAATGAATATTTTGTGTTTTATCTCGACTAAAAACATTATTAAATAATGTTATGAACCATATATCTTACAGATAATTTAATGACATCTATGTTCTGATTTTTACTGGTTATAATTTTTCTTTCGTTAGACTGGACGTATTTTTATGATGTTTTATTTCTGAATTAATTTGCTAATGAGCACAATAATACACCTTTCAGAGTAAACAACACAAGACACCACCCTGCCTTCTTTACAATACACTTTTATGTTGCATCTTTAATAATGAGTGTAATAAAATCACAATATACAACCTTGGATAATATTTCAAAAGAAGTCTTACCCATCCAGAACCTTCCATGTTATCAGGTCTTTACAGCTTTTCAGCAAGAAGAGAATGCCCATTTCCACATCTGTAAATCAAGCAAAGTGGTTACTCTTACCTGCTCCATCTTCTCAAGCTTTTGTGAAATACTCGCTGCCTTTTCTTGTTAAATGTCTGACATCTAGCAGGTTAAGCTGCTGTATCTCACTCAACAGGATCTCCAGTGCCTCCAGGACCTAAGTCTTTCTTCGCTAGCACCAGCTTCTGAGGAGTTTAGCTAGCCTTGGAAAAAAGCGACAGATGCTCACTACCAGGAACGACACTGCAAGCTTCCTCCATGGGCGTTGTGCTCGATGCTGCCTTCTCCCTTCTCTCTCAAAATGCTGACTGGTCCACTGTGCTGGGGCCGAAGACGTCCTGTCTGATAGTCATCTGCTTTCTTCCACACTAGCGATGCTGATGGCCCAACTGCAGGTGCTTGTGGCTTTTATAATCCTATTTTCACAACACTGGCACAAGTTGTGTATGAGCCCTTCCCTAGGACAACCCAAAACTCCCTTTACAGTGACCCTATATATGCATTTTGAAGAAAACGTACACACAAGTATTTACAATAGGTCCACAGCTAGGAACACTGAGCTATCTGATGCACTACACCAACATCACAGTACAATCTTTCTGAACCAATGATGCACTGCACCTCGTGTTACTTTACTACACAATTTTATTAAGTCTTTTTCTACTAATCAAAATATTTGAACAATCTCAAATTCGTTTGGCTGGGAACAGGAGTGAAGACTTTCCTTAGTTCTAATTCAGGCTGATTATATTTGTTGACACTTGTACTATGAAAAAATTACACACTGTGCTTTACATACAAAATCAAATTACACTTGTCACTTGCAATTACAAAATGTTAATGACTTCAAAAAAGGAAATGTGTATTTCTAGCTGATGTAACTATGCTATCTGACAACAATCAACTTAAAGACAAATGGTTAATTGGCCATCAGGAAACTAACTAATAATAAAAGGTAAATAATAATAATAATAATTATAATAATTAACAGTTTTCTTATTACCCCTGACACCATAGGCACAATACACACACTTTAGACGCAAAAAAGGAAAGCTTCCTTGATAGGGAAACATCTATCACAATCAGGGAAGGGCGTGGTCTGTACTCATGTCTTGATTACAGTCCTTCTTCCATTAAACTTCTCCGATTTAGCTGCAGTAAAGTCTGACTTCTGTGTTCCTCTAATGCTTTCAGATGACTGCCTCAAAGTAACCTGCAGCTTTCCTGACAATTCCTTTGCTCACCTCCTCGCCTCTGCTGCTAAGAACTGAAGCCTGTTGAATGGATACAGGATAGAACAAATAGTTAATCTGCACTTTCATGGGCTCACGCTGTACTGTGCTACGAGGCTGCTGTGAGACTGAATGCCACTTACCAAAAGACTGAAAATGTTCAGTACCGCCTTGAGCCATAGCCCCCGCCACTATTCCCAGAGCCATAGCCACCTGGAAATGAAGAATTTTCAAAGATTATATTGTTGGATATTTGAAGTCCTTCTATTATAGATTTGTGAAGGATAGAACTCACCACTGTATGGTCCACTTGAGTTTCTCCCACCAAAGTTATTTCCCTTCATTGGACCATAGTTTGACTGCTGTCCACCATAGTTTCCAAAGTCGTTATAATTTCCACCCCCTCCATAACCTAAATAAATAAAAAGTCAGATTTTAAGCAAACCTTTGTTTTAATGAACATCTTAACCTTAAATCTGATGAATCTTGCAGCTGATCATTTTATTTACCTCCTCTATTTCCTCCATACCCTCCATCGCAATTACCACCAAATCCTCCACCCTGGTTTCCATATCCTGGACCACCACCCCCTCCATAACCCCCTCGGCCACCTCCATAACCTGGTCCACCACCATAATTCCCTCCAGGACCTGTGGAAACAACACAGGTTGCTATGAATATAAAATAAACACTAAAACTCTCTATAGATATAAGGGTGGCACTCAGCACTAGTTCTAATTATAAACTTGTCTAAAACAAGACGACTGCAACAAATTAGATCTCATACCATCGTCAAAATCATCACTATAACCACGCCCTCCATCATAGCCACCTACAGTAGTAATAAACAAAGACAAAATGTCAAATATATTCCATAATAAAAACGTATCAATTTAGCAATAAATCTCAATGATATGATAATAATATGTGAAGTCAGCTTACCTCGACTAAAGTTTCCTCCACCATCACCTCCAAGATTACCACCTCTGCCCATGAAATTCCCAGATCCTCCACTTCTGCCTAAAAGGTGTCATTTTAGAAATATAAATTATTACCTTATTAAACTGCATACTACACACAAAACACACAATAATAGTTGGTACTACAGTTGTTATTTGATGGCGTGCTTACCACGGTTACTAGATATGGCATTCATTTCCTGCTTTGACAGAGCTTTCCTGACTTCACAATTGTGAAAGTTGATGATGTGGAATTTCTGGGCTGTAAGGAAGAGAAAAAAAGAAGGAAAATAACATGCAACCGCAATCAGCTTTATGCTGACACTTTAAAATCAGAACAAGGGCATACCAACGATTTTGTCCACAGTGTCATGGTCGTCAAACGACACAAAGCAGAATCCCCTCTTCTTCCCTGTGGAGCGTTCCTCCATGATGTCAACGCATTCAATCTTTCCATATTTCTCAAAATAATCCCGGATGTGATGTTCTTCTGTGTCCTCCTTGATTCCACCCACAAAAATCTTCTTCACTGTCATATGTGCTCCTGGTTTGTTAGAGTCCTAAAACAGAGTGTTTCAGTATGAACAAAACCCAAGATAAACATTCCTGTTATCTTTCTCTCTGGTCTGAGATTTTTATATTTACCTCTCTGGACACGGCTCTCTTGGGTTCAACAACACGGCCGTCTACTTTATGAGGCCTTGCCTTCATGGCATCATCAACTTCGATCACAGAAGCATATGTTACAAAACCAAAACCCCTTGACCGCTTGCTGTTGGGATCCCTCATCACCTAAAAAAGTGGCAAAAAAAGATTGATTATAATGCTGATAATTTGTTATCTAGTTTTATCTTTTCACAGATTATGATAAAAATACAAACCACACAATCTGTGAGAGATCCCCATTGCTCAAAGTGGGCCCGCAAACTCTCCTCTGTGGTTTCAAAGCTGAGACCTCCGATAAACAACTTTCGGAGCTGCTCAGGTTCTTTAGCTTCGCGATCCTGTCAAAATAAAACAGAAGCGTCATTGCACTAAATACAAGAAGAAATGCTACAATAAAAACCCAAAGAACTTTGCATAAAATCTGGGTTATTTAGCTGCAAATAAAACTTGTTTTGCAACAGAACTATTCAAGTTTTAACAAGCACAGTGGATTAAAGTAGAACAATGACAAACAAAAGCTATATTTATTGTAAAATGTCCTAACACATAAAGTACAGGGGAAAACATGCCTCCTGCTGTACAGGTTCATACACATGCATTCAATTCAGTCTGTGTGATGTTACAGCATGTCTGAGGCACTGGCGTCACAATTACATGTCAAGTGTGTTAGAAAATAAAACAAACGAGATATCATTCATAACTGAATAAGTTATCAATACAAACTTGATCACAGTTTAACAATCAGAATGAACTTGATGTTGACAGAGATGCACATTCAGACGGTTGAAGCAGACTATAATGTTTTGGATTTCTTTCTTTTGAACACCAAAAAAACCCCATCTTGGGTAATATATTTGCTAACTCAAAACACAACCCACTGCATATACACTACTGTTATTTACTCAAATAAATATGTTTTTCATTTGGATCTAAATTACATGGTTGCTTCTTAGATGCAAGTGTGATTAAAAGGAGCCATCGTTTTTGTTTAGTCTTTGTTGAATTTTTGAGGTTTTGATCTGAATCTGTGATCTTGCTATGCACTTTATCTGTGGAGAAACAGCTGCTCTGCATTTGTGTAAATGTGGCTGCTGCATAAACATATAAGTAGCTTACCTAGATTTTTAAAAAAACATTATTTGGATGAATTGATGCGAATATGCAATGATGTCATGACTACAGCAAGTTTTATACTTTTATACTTACATATACACTGCAAATTATAATAAGATGTTAAATTTCGTTCTCTAATCGTCTAATTAAACACTTCCTAATGAGAGCAATATTGACACCCATTCCCCATTTGAGCTGTATGCCTAGAAACGCTGCTGTCTTCCCAAAACTAAAGGCTATAGTCATTTTTTGTGAACAGATAGACAAATCTTCATAACACTCATAGAACATGCTAAAATTATTAACTCTTAGATGGCATTCAGGCTTAAATAAATCCCACAATCTTTGCTGCTGAGCAGACATAAAAAAAAACAATTAGATTTTCTTAAATGGAAGGAATTGTTGATTTTAATGAAGGTCACCTCCCGTTTAAAAGCAGCCTTTTAATGTGCTTATAACACCTGCATTTACCAGCTATTTCTTTATGTTAAAATGGCTGCTGTCGAAACGGGCTAGCTTATTAGCTTTCTTTGATGGTTTCGACGGACTTATTTTAGAGAAACTGCAATTTAACATTGAGCGCTAAATATTTTAATATGGGTTATTTTTTCGTAAAATTTATAGTCGGTAGTTTGGGACAACTGAAACCAGAAATATCGTAATATTTACCAAAACGTAAGCAGCTATTAACATTAGCTTCAATGATGCTAATACAGTCTTGTACGCTACAGAAGTGAAAGCAAAGACTGGACAGCGCAATGCATGTTGTCACCAATTAGACGCATGTGATAAAAACAACAACACAGAAGCCATGCTTTTCTTGAATTTATATGCATTTACGAGTTCTATTTGCGACGATTGTCAACACCTCACCTCCATTTTGCAGAAATCCATGGGTGGCGGAAATATGAAGGAGGTCACGTGATTACCTCTGCCAAAGATTTGTGCGCTTGTTAACAATCTCACCTTCAAAACACAAAATGACAACAAAAAAATAGCATGTTCAGTTAATATACATCACTTATTGTGAATAAAGTTACGCATACCACCAGTTTGTTAAAGTTTAATATAATTTTACATTCATTTGAGACTTTCTTGCAAAGCCAAAACGAAAACAAAAAGTTGTCGCCATCTAGTGGTCATAATGGAGATAGCATGATCATTTTTCATTATACTTGACCTCAATCAATAAAACCGAAAAACATCAAGATGCTATGAAATCTGACGTTGTTTCTCTTGGTATGGTAGAAAGATGATGATAATAATAATAATAATAATAATAATAATAATAATAATAATAATAATAATAATAATAATAATGCTTGTTTTCTTCAGACATACAGGAGTTGTTAACAGTTTCCTGTAAATTCACTGTCACTGATGTTGTTTTGTGCACAATGCATAGATTAATATCTGTAATGTGTGGCATTATTAACAAATTGTGGTATACTCAAACTGTGTAAAAATCACATTCATTAAAATCACATTCAGCAATCAGAGGTTTAAGAATTTTTCTAAATAAATACAACTACATCCAACCATTTATTTTGTTTTGGTTTCTATTTTCTGTTTCCAAACACACTTTCCTGTTGCATATTAGTTTCTAGAGAACTGTTTTTCTCATGTTTGGTAAGAGATAAGAAAACACATTTTGTACCTTAAGTTGCATTATGTGAAATTACAAGTTTTCTGTTTCTTATTGTGATTTTATGCTGTCAAACTCAAACAAAACCTCACATTTCCTTAAGCTGCAAATTTGCAACCGCATTTTTCCTTCTGTACTTTGTGCTCAAACTGAATGAGCATATTTGACTGGAGGAGTGCAGTCTGAGCCAGATTCCATTTAGCCTTGTTGTAGCTGACCAGCATCTCCAAAATATATGACAGCTTTATGTTTTAGACAATGCCTGTCATTAACTTTATAGTGGTATGTGAGGAAAATACAGCCCCAATAAAAAGGGTAATGTTTTTTCTGACACTCTTAATGGTGAGTATTTATGATCGGTCCATCGTTCAAATTTAAGAGCAAGAAAGTGATTTGCTCTTTTTACTCTCCTGCAATTACTGTATTTACTTAGTGCTGCGTTTTCACACATAATCTCTGCAAAGCAAATCAGATAATCTACAAAATAATATGACGCATTATCAATTAAAATTCTCTATTGAAGAACCTTTCCTTAAGAGGATACTGATAATGTGGATACTTTTCTTGGGTTTTGTTGCTGATGATCAATATTTTATTTTAATAGAATAAAAGATGAGGAAAAATACAATACAGTTAGTTTAGGACTCTACTATTTCATTCTGTTTTTTCAGGTATTTTATAACTGCATTTAGTGTAATAAAATAAAATGCCTCAGGTCAGAACTGAGTCAAACAGTCTGGTAATGTTATACAATATGTCAAATGTGAAACTTTAGTAAAGAAAAATGACGTCTCAACAGAAAACATTTATGTTATGCAACACACAGATGTACTTAATTTCTTCATTATGTCTGGAATTGTTAATTCCAGTCAGACAGAATTAAATAACTGGTTAAAATGAGCTAAAGTTGAATCTATGCATGGTTTAGTTTAGTTTTAAGGGACTAGGCATAAACTCAAAGGTGCAAATGTAGAAATCAGAGCTATTAGGCAGAAATCAAAGAGTAAAAATGTAATATTTGCATAAATCCAAAAGACATCTGTGATCCAACAATGCTCCATCATAGCTGAAAGTCTACAGGTGAGATTTTTTTGTAAGAAGACGAGCTGAGCGTGAAGAGTGAAAGGAAACCGAGCAGTATCAGCCTCTCACAGATGTGGTTTGATGGATGCTCTGTGTACACCTCCTCGCCCTCACCTCAGCACAACATGTTTGTTTGGTTGTTGATCACACCCCTCAGTCTTTGTGCCTAACTGCCCCCTGACACAAAGATATATCACCGGTCCCACACATCACTGCGTCCCACAGACATTCCCATTCTGTCTTCTTCTGGAAGCTCCTTTTAACTTTCAGAAAACAGTTGGAAGAAGTTAGCTTTTAGTTATTAACACATGCGGCTTTTGTTTTATCAGTGAATTTCAGGCCTTCAGCTCAGTCCAACTCAACAGAATTCAGATTTAAATGCAATTAGGAGGTCGTTTTCATCAAAAAAATGAATAAAATTGTTGCTTAATGATGCTCATAAAAGTCTTGTTTGCCCAGATTTACCATAAAACTGTACAGTCTCAGTCTTGATAGAATATATTTTTTAAATTCCAGTAACAAATGAGTGATATAATGACCCGCTGAAATAGAGGGGGATGACATTCTTGTCAGGGGCTAAAAGGCAGCACTTACTGTGGAGCCACGATTAAATAATTAACACTGGTTTTATATCCATTTTTACACCTCCAAATTATGGTTTGCCATATATCTGAGCAGCAGCTGAGGGGAAGCATGTCAGCAAAAATTTTATGTATAATAAATCTTGTGAGGGAGGAGCCTTCGGCTGCAAATCATCTGTGAGGTGAGGGATGGCACAGATATAACCTTTTCCTCTTTGTTCTTATTGGGTGGCATATAGGTGAGGATGTACAATGTGGAGACACAGCACTACTTAGTCTGAGTATTATTTATTTTGACAGGAATGCTGCACTGTTTGTGTTTGTTTACAATGTGACTCACCAGTAGGGGGCAGCATATAAAAAATATGTGGCTGAGACAGAATCAAATTAAAAGAAAAATATTAATATTTATTTTACCAAAATTTATTAGCCCACATTTTTTCATACTTGAACATTAGGATGAGGTCAAAGCAAATTTAAACAAAAAAGAAAATAAAACTCTCCATTCAAGCTCATGACTTGCTAGTAATGCCCTCTAGATGGCGCCATAATCCATGAAAAGCTTGGCCTTTCTTCCAAATTGCAAATCATCATCTCTCCTTGTAAGTGTCAAACTAAATTCTTTGATATGAAATTACTGCATCCCTCTTGTGTCAAACGTCGGAGTACTTGATTATCTGCAATATTCTCGAATCTTAATTATAATTGTTGTATTACTTTTCATAATTAATCTTATTATGGGGGACACATTTTTATTATTGGCCTATTAGATATTATGGAAAATCATCCTAGAGGGAGAGTGATTCAAAATTCTTAATTCATTTTAAGTTTTATATTAACTTTTGCAGGGAATAATTATAATATATTGTAGAGGCTTTTCTTTTTTCAGACACGTTTATCAGTGCTTCTCTCTCTTCGTCACTCCCAGGGCGTTTTAAGGTTGACCTTGTCCTGAGAAAGCTCTTGGCTCTCTGACTCCTCTGGGGAAGCGTGCCAGCTATAACCTGGGTTTGGACAGACGGACATACGCAAGTGGAAACTGTGAGGAAATGGACATTCAGAGCAGGGAAACCAGGGAGTCAATTTAGTCACTGTCTACTACCTTTTCACATGCAAGTACAAAGCCAGCCTCACATGTTGGTGTTGACTAGAATCTCTCTCTGAGGAATTCAGGGACAGAACAATTCCTCGCATCTGTTTCCTGCTCACTTGTGTGGAGGAAACAGAGTGTAAATCACACGAAATATAAATAGAATTCAATTTTCAGGAGCTAAAGTTGGTGACTGTTGCGTTTACATTTTGATTCTTTCTGTCACTGAAATTTGTGTGTTTCTCCTGCAAGAGCTGGAAGAAATCATTAGATTGATTTAAAACCATCAAAAGACATCGACCTGTCTCCAGAAACTAAATCAAACCAGACACTCTTATCTTGAGAACTGGGTACAAATTACTATAAAATATGTATGACTATCATTAGAGGATTTAAGACAAATCTGCTATTTAAAACATGAACTGCAGCATAAATTTTACATACTAGCACATGAAATTAAAAGTTAATATGTTTAAAAAGGACGTGGATATACTGGTATTTCATTTTAACTTTAAAAAATGCAACATTTCTTATAGATAAATGGAGAAAAAATAACAATAAAGTTCAGATAAATAAAGGTAAAATCATTTTAAAACTCAGCTTGCTGCATTTATATTATTATACCTTGAATGAAATAGTATTTTTTACAACTTATGAAACTTATGACGCTAAATTGCATCTTGATCAGAATGATTTAAACAACTTGAATTAACTAAATCTACTGCTGTCTTTGTGTTACCGAAGCTCTTTTTGTCTATTTAGAACACTAGACACATTTGCATTGAAATCTTAAGTAATTGTTATTTTATAGTTATTAGCAATTTGCGGCAAATTATGTGTTTATGTGCTAAGTTTGTTTCTAAACAGTGATCAGTTTTTTTCAAATTGATACTAAGTACTTTGCACCGACTCAAAACAGATGCTGTTTTAAATTCCAGGTTTTCTCTGAGGGAGCAATAAAGTAAGACATTATTTGCTTTGTGAATCTTTTTCCAAATGAGCTGAGGTTTCGGGGAAAGTTGGTTCTAATTTAAGTAAAAAAAGAGACAGATTGATCCGAGATTGAGCTGTTTGCTTTGGTTATTATTCTTTTTTCTTATACTTTTAGAGAAAGAATGAAGAAATGAGGTTATTATGCTTGGAAACAGGCCACTGCATTGGCCTATTGATGTCCAGAGAAGAGACACAGATAGTGTGGTGTAATAAAAGCTTTTATTTACAGCTCCTCAGCAGAGAGCAACAGAGGAGCGCTGTGTTTCCTTCTGGCACTAATTGACTGCCTGCAGTGGGAGAAACATAGACTCTCACCCTTCTCTTGCACACTTGTCTCAGATGTAATGTAAGCACAATGCATTCTCTCTGTGTCTAAATGCATTAACTTTCATACAGATACAGGTATGAACTCATTTTGATGACTCAGGGTCTAATATTATGCAGGAGATTAAAATAAAGGATAGTGCTTTGTTCTTTGTGAGCTTGTAGTCATCTGATTGTGTGTGCGGTCCATTTGGTGCATGTCCCTTCTTCCTGGGCGAGAAATAAGGAAGGGGTAAGGTGGTGGTGGGGAGACAGGGGAAAACCATCTTTCCCGTCCCTTAATTCTTGTGCACGGGCAACAAACGACCACAAAAGTGCTGCTTTCACAGTTTTCCGTGGCCCGACGTTGAGCTGCAGGCAGAATGAGACAAAGGAACGGCGGGATGATGAAGTCCCGGGCAGTGCAGGGCAGGTGTTTCCTCCGTCTCCTGGGAGCTGCGGAGTACACCTGCCCACTACTAACCCACCGTGATGGATCGATGAGGCAGTAACTGACTCAGCACTTTAAGAGCTCTACCTGGGATTAGAGCACAGAGGACCTGATTGAAACAAACTGTCATCCCACAAACAATAACACACATCCATCTTGAAGGGCAGACTCGTCTTCTCTCCCCTGCGTTTTACCATCGCTGAGAATGATTGTGCTGTTGATGATGAGAGGTACAATCCACTGAGTGAGAGGGAATGGCGACATCTCTGCAGACATGATGTCTAATGGCACCGCTTGGACACAGCAAATACAATCTGCATCATTATCAAGCTGCTGAATTATGACCTTTGCACCTTGAGAGAAAAAGATTTGCAGACACAGACACACACACACACACACACACACACACACACACACACACACACACACACACACACACACACACACACACACACACACACACACACACACACAGGCACACAAATCCATAAAACCTGCCCACGAATTCTTAAACAAGCCATAATTCTCACTCAGACACGAGCAAATGTACACAACTCTACAATGTTTGGAATTAGATGATACCCTATTTAAAGAAGAGTAACCATAAGGCCTGTGTGCTCCCAGGAGCCGATGACTAATGTAGTATAATAGCCAGTGCTGGCATGGGTCATTTTGCAAGTCGACCCAGGCAAATCCTCCCCGGTCTTTTATCCAGTTAGAATATGATTACTATCAATGTGCTTCAACACATTTTTTACACTTTATAGAAAGCAATTTTCAGCACCCTGTATCATGTCCACAATAATAATAATAATAATAATAATAATAATAATAATAATAATAATAATAATAATAATAATAATAATAATAATAATAATAATAATAATAATAATAATAACAATAAAAACTGTTAAAGCAAATTCCATAAAAGCAGTGTATTTGGTGAAAGGTGATACCTTTACCTGAATTATTTATTCAGGAAAAACAAAAATATCACGATGAGAGTTTCTGTTGAAGTGATTTTACATTTCACAAATCTTTTAATAAATTTAAACTAAAGGAAAGTCCCTATTTGATGCTGATTAATTTAACATATAAATCACATGCAATGCTGAGACACAACTTTGGAGGGAGCCTTAAGCTTGAGATTGAAGCTCACTGCTATCAACTCCTTTGCCTTGAGTGAGAAAAGTTACCTTATATATTATATTTTTGCATACAGAATAACTAAATTTGATTAAATTAATATAATTTTAATAAAAACAACGGCGAGTGGGATGATTTCTCCAGTTCTCTCTGATAAAAATGTCAATTTGTCACTTGGTTATTTTAGAATGTAAACATGCAAAATCTGCTGCGTTCAAGTGAGATTCAGTAGTTTGATAGAATAATACGTCTCCTGGATGAACAGCAGAGTAATTGTTTACAGAGCGAGAGCATGCTGCTAAATCTAGCGGTGGCATCAGAATATCTGTTGCACTTTGCTGTAGCTGGCCATGCTTCCTTATCTTGTCCTGTTCTGCTTATCTGGCCTGTGTACAGAGTCGGGTCTTCAATGAGCCCACACCTCTCCCCATGTGGATGGACCGAGCGTTGTCCCACACATCCGTCCACACACAGAAACTTGCTGTTTTTGTGCCCCCTCACACACACACACACACACACATGAACACCTGAGTGCCACGGTGACACGTCCCTCGTCCAGGTGGCAGTGACAGATTTAGAGGATGTTGTGGACGGAGGTGGACAAAGGCTGGCCTATGGAGGATGTGTGTGACATGTAGCATGCAGCAGTGGCGTGGAGTGATGACATCCTCTGGTTAATGAGCACGGCTCATGTTAAAGTGAGCTGCTCGCCGCAGAGAGCTGTAAATCTGCCTCGTATCACTGCTGCCCCACTAATACAGGAAGTATTATCTAATAAGTGCAACAAGGAGGACTAATTTCAACACAGCCCCCCCACATGCAGCTCCAACGCTTCGGGGTAGAAACTTTAAGAGTGTGCGGTGTAAGTTTTGTGGGACACATCTCTTTCTTTGAGATGTTTGAGTAAAATCCAACGAGACAAATCCCAGATGTCTGGTTGTTCTGGGCACATTCCCTGGAACTCTAAAGGACCTCTGTGTCAGTGCCCCCGTTCTGGCCTGCCCTTCAGCCCTGATTTGTAGAGTGCTGGTGTCAAAGGGGACTACTTTGTAGATGGCGTGCTCTGCTTACCTGTTTCCCCACAGCAGAGGCAATAAATGTCACTCCATGACACTCTCTGGACTGTCTCACTCCAACCATTACAAGGCTCTGAGACAGAGACACCAGCACGCCCAGGGAATTTAAATAATATGAGTTGTTAACAGAAGTCCTAAACCATTAAAGGCATTTTAAACAACAACAAAAAATAGCTGCTTAAAAGCAGAGATAGCCACTTTATGTGTGGATGTGGTGTCTGGCATTTATCTACAGCTGTAATGCAATTGTGTTTTAGAGTTTTCCTCCACTGAGCAGGGGGTAATTGCTGACTAGTCTTTTAACCTTATTAAATCATCCAGAGGCGGTGTTGGAGAGAAGATAGAGTTGATGATACTGCACCTCTCATGCTTTTAGGAAAAGGAAAAGATGCTGACTGCACTTCATCCAGGGGATTATACACCAAATTCAAGCAAAGCTGCCACAGCTAATTAGAGGGAAAAAGGAGGCACTGTGACAATCACCATGGGATAAACCTCAGGCTGTGCAGGCACTGTTTTATTTTCTCACCATTTTGCACTTTTGCCCAAGTAAACTTGGCAGACTCATTATTGTTACTGTTTTTGTTATCATTTTTACAGCCCCGTTCTGCGCTTTACCGCCGTTACAATTTATATGATCCATACGCATGACAATTGTCAGCTTTTTATTGCAGTGCATCTATTGACAGCTATCATTCCATCACTGTGATGTCTGTTCATAAAACACACACACACACACACACACATTAACAGGTTTGATCGCTCGTGGCAATTTTTCATAACCTGACATTCACAATATGACTGCTGAAACTCCGAAGAGCTTTGGGTCTGAGCTTAATTAGATCCTGTGGAGCTAAATCAAATCAGTCTAAACGAGAGCGGAGAGCCGAGCCCTCCCTAAACAAACGTGTGTGTGTGTGTGTGTGTGTGTGTGTGTCTGCACAGTGTGATTTCTATCTCAGCAGGAGTCTGTTTGGAGAACGGAGTCAGGTTATATCAAAGCAAAACAACCTCTCTCTTAGCTCCTGATCTATTTACTTCTTGTTCATCATATTTTCATGCACTTTTTTCAGTACTTAAAGAAAGACTAAGGAGAAAAGGAGGAAGACTTTTTGTTTTTTACGCCTTTCCTCTTACTCACGCTGCTTAACCTTGACAAGTCAATATGATACAAACGCAATTTGCTTATCTCCTCCTGACATTACCACTGTTCTCCCTGCTGCGGGGGCACAGGGTCCACTCCATTATCATAGCTTACAAACACATCAGTCTCTCCTACTCAGCCTCTCATATTCTCTATATATAATTACCACAATATTATCTAAACTAACACATTTTTCTCTAAAATTGGGATTATAGCAATAAAATCAGCAGATAAATGCCTGTATACCTGGGGTTGGCCTGTAAATTGAGGCTTTCAGCATCTGTTGGGTACCCCTGGGCCAAAGGAGCATTTAGCTCCCTGGTCCACAGCTGCAGGGTGGCTCCAACCCAGGGCCATTAGTCACCAGACTCTGGACACCTCTCGCTCATCCCTTCACATAAGGCGGTGTAATTGATACCCATCATGCCGCAGCTCTAATCTCTTCGGCGAGAGACAGGATGCGCACCTCGTGTTTGGTTAAGAAGGTGCCGAGCGGGGTCCGGGACTCCGGGCCTGTCTCTTTGCCATCATTCCACTTGAAGGTGAGATGATTTAGGAGCCTGGGAGAAAGTTAATTTCTCTTGATCATTGTGTGCAACCTGGAGCCTTAATGGCGGGCGTAATTAATTCTGCTGATGTTAATCACCAGGGCTGGTCCCCACAATTATCAGCCCTGTGCAGATGGGGCGCGGCGCAGACATGAAAAATTAGGAAAATGAATCTGTAATGGGGTGGCAGATCTAATCTGCGTCAGAGAAAACAAAGTTAGGGAGAGCAAAGAGGCCCCGGCATTCCAGGTGAAAGCCACCAATACCGACGAACCTGTGTGGCAAAGCTGAAAAATGTCGCCTTGTCCAAAGTGTTTTGTAATTACCAGGGCATTGAATTGTTCTATTGTTAATTCATCACTGCTGCAGAGGTGAGGTTCAACATCTCCTACCTGGGCTGAGAGGAGAGGAAGCAGCAGTGGTCACATGCTTCTGGAGTCACTGTAAGGTTAATCAGGTTCCACTCTCAGGTGTGTGGGCGTCGCAATCAACCTCCATACTGCGTGCACGATAAAGCAAGTAGGGCCTACTCACACACACACACACACACACACACACACACACACACACACACACACACACACACACACACACACACACACACACACACACACACACACACACACACACACACACACACACACACACACACACACACACACACACACACACACACACACTTGAATTGTTTCAATCACGAGTTCTACTGATGGAAGAATTACTAAAGCATTAGTGGTCAAAGGACAGATACTCCCGGGGGACGTTTCCTCTGCCAACGTCAAACAAAATTAAGCAAAATACAACTGATTAATTGAAATTGCAGAGCAGCCATTTTTCAAGCCCTTACTTGGCTCTGGCAGTTGGGCATGCCGTCATTCCTATTTGGTCAACTTAATTAGTTTCCTACCTATTTTGTCTTTAATAAAGCATGCCACTGGCTCCTAAAAAAACTCAGACGTTGGGATGAATCATTATTCATGCTGGTGAAACGGTGAAAACCGAGCGATAGACTGAACTGCTGGCTATGATTTAGTTAAATTATCTTATTGATGAGTTAAAGTTTTTATTAAATATCAAACCAATTTAAATATCACACCTAATGGTCGAGTTGGGATCCGCTTCCTGCGTTGTAATTTATGACCTCCTTCATACAGGAAACACCACTCGATTGTGAAGGTATTTAGATGTAATTACAGCTGTGATCAATACACACACATTGACAATATTAACCTTAAAGTTTCCTTTTCTTCCAGTGTACATCAAAGGTCAAAGGCTCATTTTTGTGTAATTACTCACAAGGGGAGGGGGAGGTGGGGGACGCAAGTCTTGAGGTGAACCTCAACAAACAGTAATAGATGGGCCAGCTGGCTGTCCATTGTTCTGCAGTCGGATGTTTCACAGCAGCCGTGACCAGGTGTTTACACAGGGCACAGCCACACAGCCTCACGGCAAGGAGAAGGACATGAGCAGCGTTTAAAGGAGCCACGCAAAGGTCTCCGATCAGAGGAAAGGACAAACACTGCATTTTTACTCGACTTCATGCAGAAACATTTGAATTTTTTTCATGAAATCATCTCAGAGATGATGCAAATTTGCATTGTTTTAATTCCAGGGGATTATGTGCTGATGCACGCTGCCGGTTTGTGTGAGAAAATTGCATCATGGTCATTAGTGTGACGCCTGAGCCCTGAGATGCTGTTTGGCAAATGTCCTCATCATCTCTCAGGCGCTCTCTGAGGATTTACATTTTTATTACAACAAAGATGATCCACAGAACAAACCTACATCCTAAAGGAATTCATTGAAAGTATTCAAGCGTGATTCGCTGAATAATTACACTCTCAATCCACAAGCACATTGTTTAGCCTATACTGGCCTCTCCTCCCCTTCTTCATCCTTTTGCTAACGCTCCTATTCCCTTTAAATTAGAAATCGGACTGGCCTTTGTAGAAGACACTGAAGAGGAATCAATAGGTGCATTAATTACAGCAATTCATTACCCAAATAAACATGGGACTCAACCTTTGCTGGATACAAATTCGGGGGATGTTAAGTGTTTGGCTGGAGACAAAGGCCTGGAATCCCTATTGAATTAATCTGAAGGATCAAACTCTGCTGAGTGCCAGGACTCCTCCTGGGAGTGTCCAGCCTGGGATCAATTCCTGTGTACCAGCAGTGAGTTATGACCACCGAATACAAAGGTGGTCAGGTGACATGGCACCAACACAACTATGCTGCCGCTCTGTTGTGTTATATCTGTCTTTTTCTCTCCTCTCTGGCACTTAATGGGGTCCTGCTGGCTCACAAAGTAGTGGGCTAACAGGGCAGGCTCCAGCTCCCCAGATCCCCAGCTTCCCTTGCTTGTTCCAGGCTCTGGTCTCCTACATTTCAGGGCCTCAGAGACTCCTGAAGGCTCCTGGCAGAGGACGAAGGTAAAGGACATCCCTCTCCCTCACTGTCATCTTTACAACGTGTGCCTATTTGTGAATTATATCTCCAGTGGTGGCCATAATAAAACATGATAATGATGGATCACACCAATAAATTACTGTTGAGTGAATTGTTAGGTCAGATGCTTTAGTGTGTGTGTGTGTGTGTGTGTGTGTGTGTGTGTGTGTGTGTGTGTGTGTGTGTGTGTGTGTGTGTGTGTGTGTGAGACTCCCATGAACACTCACTAGAGATAAACATAAAATGCAGAAATTTAAGTTTATTTTATGAAATATTTGAGGAAGTTTCACAATAAACTATTAAAGTCATTTTTTTTCACTGAATGAAACAAGATTTACCATCATCATCATCATCATCATCATCACAGTGCACACACAGTTGTGTACACACTGTGTGCAGACAGTTTTGACATCACCCCCAGACACCATTACAGCACTGGAATTATTCAGCAACCATCTGCATGATGATCTGCTGGAGAAGCAAGATGATCTTTGAACGCAGAGGGAACAAGACCTTCAGGCCTTTGCATCAGCTGATGTTAGCAAACAGAAACAGCAGAAATAAACACCATCTTTTTGTAATATTGCTTCAAATGGGGATTGTTCTAAAGTTTTAGCTACTTGTTTCATAGTCTTTAAAAAATGTAATCTGCAAGTTTCATGATGGTGCAAGTTGATTCTTTACACACAAAAATCACATTTTCCTTTTATCATAAAATCACCTGTTTTTCTTCACAAAGGAACAAGTAAAACCTTCAAAATCAGTGACTCTTTATAAACAAGATAAAAGAGAACTTTATAATCCCAAGATTAAAAAACAATAACCAGCAAAATGATACAAAACATCACTAAATAGCGTTTTACTCAAAAAAGTGCAACAATAGAAATTGGTGGGGAAAAAAATGAGTGAATGCACATTAAAGTCATTATATCTCTACTACAGCAGATGAATAAAAAATCAAGACAACATTCAGCTAACAACTACTTTATTATGTAAAGATGTGGTTTGTATGCCTTCTTGTGGCAGTTGCACAAAAAAGCCCCTCTGAAGAGTCTGGAGGAAATCATACTTTCCTTTATCAATTTAGCCAAGTTTAACAGATAAAAAGCCTAAAAAATAGCAAGGGATCAGACCAGAGTAAATGTAAAATGTTTTTTTCCTGCAATGGAGAGTCGAGCTCTTAAAGTTGCACATTTTTCTGTTAGAGGATGATGCACAAAGTTCTCTTTTTTTGGATCAGTAAAGTAAATACAATCTATTTTATATTGTTTAGCGTCATGTAAAGCTAGAGTCTTTTGCAGAAATTACCCCAAAAGGCAAACAAAAAAGAATGCAAACTGGAATAAAAGTCCTGCACACCTGAAATTTAAAGGCATACTATGCAGATTTGGCTTGTTTTTAGCACCCCCTAGTGTCCATTTAAAATCACTATTGTAAAAACATTAGAATTGTCTTTGCTCAGAAACACCTAAATCTGCTGAAATGTCTCCTCAGCCTTCATTGCTCTCTGGAGCGGTTCATCACTCATTCAAAAAAATCATCTGTGTTCAAGCAGGGAGAGTTTGAAAAAAAAAATCAGGAATCATGAGCTAAAAACAGTCCGTCGCTAGCATAACAGCTAGCCACATTGGGTTAGCCTAACCTTCACGAGATACGTGACTGTGAGACTTCAGAGCACCAGACCGGAGACTTAGAAGATGCAAACGCTGTATCCTGGATACAAGCAGCAGATGGAGCTGAGTGACTTTTCATTAACCCTGTAAAGGGTCATATTAGCATGTACTGGCTGAAGAAAAAGGTTTAAAAATATGAAAAGGTTGTGCCTTTAAAAGTGGAAACCTAAAAGCATTAATCACCACATGTCAGAACCTGCCTTAAAAGTTCATGCTTTAATGTCTCCCTGCAATGTTTTAACTGATCTAATAGGCAAATTACTTTAATCTTTAATTGGAAAAACACATTTTATGGCATCAGAGGAATGAAAGGGAATATTTGGTGAAAAACGGTGTAGGGCGTTTTGCACAAACTTCATCTGTGTCTCCCCAAAGTTAAAATACCAGCCTTTAAATTTACAGAACAGAAATCTCACACGGAGCAACTTCTTCCATAATAAATATTTACAGAAAAAAAAATTTAATTTAAACATTTCTGAATAAAAGTCTATTACTGTAACATATTAAGAATAAAGGAACAAATCAATTAATTCATAATTCTTTTTAAATATTCAAAAAATGTATGAAGCAACAGTTATTAAATATAAAAAAATTGATTTCCTTTGTAGTTTTGAGTGATTTATAGATTTCACTCAACATTTCCTTCTGTTCATTTCTCCTGTTGCCATCATAAAAAATGCCCCAGTTCATAAAAGTTATGATGCAAGCCAAAAGAACTCTCAGGGCGAAGACTTTTGGGCTCATCCAACCCAAACCATGCATGCGGACTGACATTTAGTTGGCCCAAAGTTTTAAACCAATCCTGAGATAATATCTGACCTGACCCATTTTTCATCCTCTGCACCAAACTTTAAAAACTCTGATGTCATGTTTGAAGTGATAAATGTACACGTTTCTTTTAGAAATACTATAAAATGAACTGCTTTAGCATCTTTATTTAAAGCTTTAAACTTCCACCTTACAACACTTTAAACTAAAAAGGTGATTAGTTTTTCATAAAAGTCCATTTCGGTTGGCCTGCATCCAAAAGTGTCACTAATTAAAAATCAATCTGTGGGCCATTAGCGCTCAGGTGTGTGCCAAGGTTGTGTGTATCGGTGGATCATTTGTAATGAGGCTAGCTTTAAATCTGGAGGAGGGAGAACAGAGGGGGTGAGGTGGGAGTAAGGGGGAGGTACAGATCGGAGATAATCCTGGGACCTGCTGTTGCTCAACTTAACAATTGATACTACGTGTAAAGATGCTGAACTTGTAGTCTTCACTAATTGATCCACTTACCCTCATCGGGAGGAAAGCAGAGAAATAAATGTGGGTGTTCATTACATGCGAGAGAGTCCATAGATAACTATTAAAGCTGGATCTGTTGCCCTGATTCTGATGGCTATGGAAGGGATTGGAGAGCAGGAAGGCATTTGTCTGCTTTAGCAGGAGCGGTGTTGGATGTTTATGTGATAAATGTTAGCTAACTCAGACCAGCACCTTGGGAGCAGCAACCTGGACTCTGGTTCTTATTAAAGTTACAAGAAAGTATTTTGTTGCACCTTTCTAAATTCTGCCCAATTACAGAGGTGTACTCCCATTTTAGCCTCCAAACTCTAAAACACAGAAACTTTTTTCAAACTAGACATTACAGCGGTGCAGTTTAAGTGTTTTAATCCCATAAAGGGGGTTGAGGAATATAAGTTCTGCTTTTTATGTGATATTTTGTGAAACAAAAAGTGTCTGTTCATGCATGTTGGTGGATCTGTCCCCTTAATGTCCTTTATGGTCGAACGGAGCAGCTAATGTGGCATTAAACCTCTAAAACATTTACGGCAGTAAAAATGAAACCTTGACTATATTACAGGAATAATTATGGGAAGCAGTTTAAACATGGCTGGTTAAACCACACCTTAACACACATGTTGACTCAGAGTAGGTGATTCCCATATGTGTTATTAAATATTTCCTTTGTCCTGCAGCCATTGTTTTGTGGCCACTAAAGAAAACCCTCAAAACGAGTCGACACATATTTATTAATGTAAACAAATTGAAAACTGCAGCAAAATGTATACAATGTTATGAGTAATAGAACAGTCTGTGTGCAACCATGTATTTTTATGCATGCAGCATTAACACATTTGACATTTGAGTAAAATGTCAAATTCTATCTCGTTATTGATCAGTTGTTGGGTAAAACTGGTCAAAAGATTCAACATTTCTTCTTCTACATTTGATCAAAGTTAACATTTGTTTTGTTTATCAAACTGGAGCCAAACAAATGGGAACTGTGTATAAATTATATGAATTAAGAAAGAAAATTAGCAAATAATCTCTTTAAAATAACTAATTTTTAAAATAGTTTAATGATAAACATAACTATTAATTATTCAAGAATTAAGGCAGCCTTTTTTGGGGGAAGTTGCATGCATCTTCTTCCCTCCCTTTACATGCAACACGTGTGCTCTCCATGTAGATTTGTGCATGTGTGTTTTCATCCTTACAGTGCAATAGTTCATGCGTCTATGGGCCTCTTTGTTCTAATTAGTTTAATTGGCTACACCTGTGAAGGTGTAGATAAGGCTGTTTCTGTTCATATGTCTGGTTGCAATACATTATTTAGTACTTGTACCATCAGTTAGCTCAACAATATTCCTTTTTTACTAAATCTATGCTGCGACTTTATTTTTGTTTTCACTTGAGCTGATAAATGCTTACGTGCATCTAATAAAATAAATGAAGGGCTTAAAAATAAATTGTAATGAATGCATGTACAAGAAGATAAGAAATTACTGCTAAACATGGGTTTTTAATTTATTTACTATTACTTTGGAAGTTTGGTGGTCTTCACAGCAGATGTGTTCTTCATGCTTAGTTTCTAAAAGAAAAAATAAGCAAAAATGATCAGGCAAGGAAAAATTTCACTCTATATAAATATATACTTTCTTTGTAGTCATAATAACCAAAAAATTTTACCTTAAAATATCTTCCTAAATCAAATATTGCATTTGATTTGAACCTCATAGGCACTTTCTTAATTTCATTAGCAATATCCATTAGCTACACCTTTGTTACCTCTAAGAAGATTCAAATATGGTGACTGACTGCCAGTGTCTTGTTTTGTCTATGCAGCATGGGTCAGTGTAATGATGTTTGAGTCTGAGTGATGGAAACTAGAAACTAAACTAACTTTAGTTATCAGTATTAAAGGCACACTATGTAATTTTTTTCATATTTTAAAATGAGCCAGTATGTGCTAATATGAACTTTCACAGGGTTAATGAAAAGTCCCTCAGCCCCATCTGCTGCTTCTGAGTCTTTGGTCCGGTGCCCTGAAGTCTCACAAAGTCACATATCTCGTGAAGGTTAGGCTAACCCAATGTCGCTAGCTGTTATGCTAGCACCGGAGTGTTTTTAGCTCATGATTTCTGCATTTTTGATCTCTCCCTGCTTGAACACAGCTGATTTCTTTGAATGAGTGATGAACTTCTCCAGTAGAAAACAATAAAGGCTGAGGAGACATTTCAACAGTTAGATTTAGGGGTTTCTGAACATGCTAACATTTTTTTGACAGTGATTTAAAGCGGACACTAGGGGGTGCTAAAAACAAGCCAAAACTGCATAGTGTGCCTTTAAAAAGGAGAAAGAATCAGACTGATTCTGTTCAACCTCCTGAAACCATGAAGCCTCATGAGGATCTTAACTTTTTCCACTAATATTTAAATTTGTTTAACTTAAACCTGGCTTTGATTTTAAATATTAAATGTTCACTTCTAATTGTTTATTTTTAAGAAACTTAAACTTGTAAACAACTAGCTCATTTATAAACAATGTTTTTATTTATTTATTAGGTCCCATTAATCCCAAACAGCAATAGGTGAAATAAAAAAAAATCCACACCAAGAGAGAGCTCAGGTCTCAGGAGGTTAGATGTGTATTAAATGTTCCTAAAACAGAGAGTGAGAGACAAATAATAGTGGGTGTGAGAGGAGAATCGTGTCAGAGAGAATGATGCGCGAGAGGTGGTGCATGTTTTTGATAATACATGAGCCTTGAGAGGGATCTATGGCTGCCGTGACAGAGGAAGCTCAAGGAGAGCTCAATAACAGAGCTGTCAATGTATTCCCTATTTGAGTGTATTTTTAGTGCAGGCATCATGGCTCTCATGCATATTTCAATAGATACTTTGTATATTAGGTGCGAGAGCACACACAAACTGGAGTGAGGACTTGCACAACATGACTCCAAGAAATATGGGCTTGATTCTTGGATTTGACAGAAGAGCTCAGCGTGGCTCCAGATAGGTTGGGTTTGACTTTCAGTGGATGGGGTAGGAAGACCTTCATTGATTGCATTTTGAGACAACAAAGAGATGACATTGAATCTACAATAAGGCATGAGACAAAAAAGATGTACAACATATTAAACTGGCAGCGCCAGCAAATGTGTAATATTACAATGCAAACAGAAGAAAATTAATCGATGTCTTGGCATTCAGATGAAGATGCACACAAACACACATCCACAGGTTTGGTTTCACGCTGCCTCGTAGATTAGATTCTCTAAGACTGGACACAAAGGTATGAATTCTAATCAGTGCCGTCTCGCCTCACATTTCAGATAAATCATCACAGAGTTGTAGATTATGTCATGAAATGGTTCAGTCTGTGTCAGATTAAATCAAATCTTAGAGGGGTTAAATCAAAGTTTATAAAGCTGTCGTTGCTGCCGTGATGATAGTGCCATAACTTTTCAGCTATGTATTTGTTGACATCAGTAGAAGTGCCCCCTTCCTCTGAATGTCGTGACTGACTACCCATAACACCCCTGTGATTGCAGATGCAGCTAACAGTCCAACAACAGTAAAAAGCCTTGCAGATTCCACACGAGAGCTTTGGTGAGATCAGACAAGCAGCTTTTCCATTACATCGCAGTCCTGGAATTCACTCTCCCACTGATAGCTGGATCCTATTAAACTGTCCACGTCTGTTGCCTTTGAGGTTTTACTTTAATATGCATTTATCAAATTATAGCAAATGTATTCTTTCATCGATTTCTGTTATGAGACAAGTGGATGACATGCTCCCAGGTACCGTAAGAGGAGATCTATCTTAGAAGTTTTAAGGTGGAAGTTTGGCTAAAATGAGCTGTGCAGGGTTAAGCTTTCTCAGATGTCTCAGGCTGTTAACTCACATTAAACATAGCATTACACAGCACTGCCAGGAGAGGGAGTTTCTCCTTGTCGAGGATGTGATTGGCTCTATTACCACTGCATTGCCTTAGTATTTGATTACTTCATGTCTGACAAAAATAAGTAGATCCTTAAAAGAATCATCTGCAGCAGTGTTGAGTTTCAACAGCTGATTCCAGAGTAGTTTAGAAAAAAACAAGAGGAAGCCTTTCCTTAAACCGCATTCTAGTAATAATTCATGTTTCTGTTTTATAAATGCTTAGAAGTTTAACCCTTCCACGCCAAGAAAGAAGCAATAAAAACTTTTTTTTTTTCATTTAAAAAAATTCAGTCACGGCAATAAGGGCTATAATATAATGCAATTTAATAATGATAGAAAACAAATTATAATAATATTGAAAGGTAATGACTTAACTTTTTATTCAAATATCTCAGTTTAGTTTAGTAGTTTTTTCCATTTTCATCAGTTGACCTGCCAGTTAAAGGGTTAATGCCTGATCATCATGTTGCATGAGGTTATAAGGGACAAACTGAATTTTGAAGATTTTTGAAGAAAGACATAACTAACTGCTTCATGATACTCACTGGACAAACGTATTGCATGTTCAGAAATCATTTAAAAATATCAAATTGGTAACAAAGAAAGAAAAAAGTGACCCATTACACATTCAATGAGCCCTTTTAAACCTTAAAAATGTTAATTATGAAGCATTTCTTTTCATCACATAGTATGAACTATTAAATACACACTGGCTTTTTGCGTGAACAGAGCTTATTTAAATGTGGGATGAATTTGATTCACAGTATAGTTTCTCTTTAAAAGGAGCACAACGTGGAGGGATCATTTAAAGCTGCAAGTTTGCTTAGAGGTGTAATTACACGGAGAATAGCAAAGTCAAAATATCCCTCTGCAATTGGAAATCTTTTGTGTCTATGGATTGGCCTAGAACTTTCAAGGTGCTCTAACGAGAGGGAGAGGTGCGGTCACATTGATGGCAGAGGGGGCATCAGATTTCCATTATTGACTGCTGCAGATATTGCACTGTAGCAGTGTGTAAATTGGTTCCTGAGGGGTTTTCGGCTCTTTGAGCTGGGGCGAAGTGTGCAGGTTTACTCCCACCCCCTGTAAATCGTAGTGGCGAATCCTTTCCAGTCCCCTACTGGCGCCTGCCACCCCCTCCTCCTCTGATCAATACCTAATTCCAGCCTGTGCAATCAGCCGCCATTTCCCTGGCAACACTTATGTTACACAAGTTGAGTGCTCACTGTTACAACAAATCATTTCCTTTAAGCAGACGTAATTGAGTATTTGTACAGTGGGCTGTCAGCTGAGACTATTTACATCAAGCCTGAACCGGCAGGACATTAGTTATGCCCGTTCTCCGAGGGAAGAGCTCAGCAGAGCTGGTGACCTTACAAAGTAGCCAGGAAGAGGTAACTATGGCAACAGAGAGAACGATGGAGCGGTGCAACTCCGGAGAGGATCGGGGTCACAGCGGTGCAGGAGATAGAATGGGCCTAGTTTCTTTTTGTGAGGGGTTCTCTTGAAGACACTTGTAGGGAAAATTAGTCACTTGGCCTTGTTCGCAGTAAAAAGACACAGGTACAGAAACATGACTGATCACTATCAGCTGCAGCGTGGTGAGGGAGGACACTTCTTCTAAACCAGTTTGTTGTTTTTTCTGAGTTAATGGCAGCCATAAGCGTATGGTTTAAAAACACAAAGCATACAGCTCATCTTACAGCGTAGCTCCAAATCAAACAAAGAAAATGAGTGTGTGACATCATTTAGCCATTCCTCATAGAGCAGCTCAACAAATCACAATACTTTTAGTCTGAGTGGCCAGCTTTCCAACAGTTAGCTTCCCAGAAGACACCAAATTAGTGTCATTAAGGTTATAATTCATGAACATGTCCTCAAGAATACACACTTTGTTTTATTTCTGTTGAGTTGTTGTTTAATACAACATTTTAAAGCAAGTGTACATCCTGATTTTGCCATTAGCAGTTCAGTTTTGTACATGTTTTACTTTTATTTCAAGTAAGACATGTTTCCACAGGTCTAAGTATGCAGATTAATGTCAGGCAATAAAAAGAGATCTCAACTTTACCAGTGAAGCCCAGTTATCCATATTAGGTCAAAACTTTGGTAAGAAAAACTCTTAAATTATTGACCATTTCTGCACTTTTTAAGCTATCTCAGTTTTCATTGACATGCAGAAATATGCAAAAAATTATACTTAAAAAAACTTTAATTTAACATGAATTCAAACCCAAACATGACAAAAATACTCCAAACTTGTTGCAGATTTCTTGTTTATTTAATCCTCAAATATCCTACCTGAATATGTTTCTGTTAGCCATATTTTGATAGCTAAATTTCACACAATACCCACAGAAACAACCCGAGCATTATCTCCCTCTTAAAAGCAGCTTGACTGTCGTTTGTCAAAGTTATTGGTGTTTTATTCCTGGAGGATTATTCTGTCACATTACAGTGAAATGTAACAGCCTGCGACTCATAAAGACATAAATGCTGAAGTGTAGGATGATGGTCGTAACAGGGAATTGTTTATTATAATAAAAAATTAAAATGCAGGTTTAATTTATGCAACTCAAAAGTCTTTAAAACCATTAAAGTGAAGTATACAGTAGAGAGGTCTGACAATATGTATTTGATGGTGGTACAAAACACTATTTATGGTATGAAAAGTATATTCAAATATACAATTTTGGACCTTGTCTCAGTGCCTGTTTTTAAAGCTGATTCAACATAAATTCTCATTGTTTGACTTTCACCACAACACAAAAACTTCACATTTTCACTTTTGTCATTCTAAGAAGTAGAATGATTGACCTCTAAGTCCTTAAACGTTGTTATGGCACACACAGTTTACAGATTCTTGTGTGTTTGCTGCTGGTTCGGTATAGATGAACTCTCCCCGGGGTCTCGGTGGCTCCTGATTCAATCAGCGCGTCTCCATGTCCACTGTTTCCTGGCACTGATGTATTACAGGGAGCAAGTGGTGGTGTGCGCTGTCACTGCGTGGATCAAGTTATGTCACAGCTATTTCACAGCAGCTGCAGTTTTATTCAGCGGCCGTTCAGAGACGCTGAGGGGTGAAGACATTAGTTTGATGTGCCAGGTATGATCCCTTTATCTGAATGTGGATTGAACGAGGCAGAGATGAAGGTCGTTTCTTTGAACACAGGAACAAAAAGGGCAGAAAAGCTGAAAGCAGAGAGGGGGAGTGAATAGATACAAGGACAAGCTTTATATTTTTTATTTAATCAGCCAAATTAAGGCAGCTGATTGGTTTAGTCTTTGTTTTTCAAGCAACAGTGACCTTGAATCTTTGCATCTCTCTCAGTTGCAGTGCTAGCTAGTCAGCAACAAATATTTAATTGTAAATGCACATGGATAAATAGCTTTATAAAGATGTTTTTTTTTTAGATCTAACCTGTACTATTTCAAGTGTTCTTTACTTTTCTGTAGCAACTAATGTCTTGTAGAAGAATTTTCAAAAAGTCAATTTATATCAGCAGCCTTCTTTCAGGAAAAGTCACACAAACTCTGCATAAGTTGAAAAAAAAAGTTTTTTTATGTGAAGTTGTGTAGAAAAATATTTTTATCTTGCTTAGATAATGTTGTTAAATAACCACGGTTTATATTTTCTAAAAATTGAGTGCTGGAAATAAAGGTCAATTGAGTGCTGGACCAGCAAATTTAGTTTTGTTTAAAAAAAGCAATACATAAAACAGACTACTTACAGGGGTATGCTACTTACACGACTAACTACAGGGTACATGCAGTGGTGTTTAGACCAACATTGGAGGGGCGCCAGGCTGGGGCCAGCTGCTTTTTTACAGGGCCACATTCTCAAAAAAACAAAACAAAAAACAACTACATTGTTTTTAAGTATTTAAATTTTTAATGTATAGTTACAGCAGTATAATAACACCAATTCGGTTACAGTTGCTTTGGACACTAAACAAACAATTTTGCAAAAATATTTTTTATCTCTTCACAGGGGGGCCAAGCTAGGTGCCCCCCCCCCCCCCCC
>SSNR01000002.1:2821179-2836721 GCA_006937965.1 Callopanchax toddi | reverse complement strand
GCCCCCCCCCCCCCCCTTAGAACCACCCCTGAGTACAGGGTGCTTACAGGTGTACTTACTTAGGGTAAATATCCCTGTAGGTACCCTTTAATTTGGCTGTACAACCTGCCTAAAAAGACAAAATATTTCCATGTGCCTTTATTGGCTAAGATTTTCGGAAAAACAGTTAAATTCTTGGTGCCTAAAAAGAAGGCTTTAAATAATTTAACTTTGACTTTTTCTGAGTTTTTTTCTGTAAATCAACACATATTTACTAAACAATTACAAGTACAAACTAAATCTTGTCTTTATTAGTGTTTGTAAACCGTTAATAAACACATTGATCATGGTGTAATCGGATTAAAATAAGTCAGAAATACTGAAGCGAGTTCTCAGTCCTGTGGAAGTGATTAGATAAATAATATGTAAAAAGTACAACCAAATTATACAAATATAAGATCAGATTTAAAAGTGTTGAACGATTATTAACTCAACACACCTGACTGAAACGAGCTTGTACTCTTTTCTAAAAGCTCTCACATGCATGGGATGAGTGTGAACTCTAATCTGTGCTCTATGCTGCCCAATGAGGGGCTGTTTGATAGAATAAGGAGATATTTTAATGTGATTCAGACCTTAGTGTAAATTTCCATATTACTCAAATGTATTCTTCTGGTGCATGTTTTATTCAAGGTCACATTGCGTTTCTATACATTATAGCATGACAATATGCTGAATGTGATTATATGGCACTTATTCAACTTGTCATTTCCCACCAGGGTTAAATAAACACAATCTGAATTAGGTGTGAGCACCGTTTTCTCTCCAAAGGAAAAACAAAAGCTGATCTGCTGCTTTGCATATTCTCTGACACCTCTTCACAAACCGATGACTTAAATGGGAGCTCGCGCTCTTCAAACTGTCTGCCTCCTGTAAAATATTATTAATGACCCAAAAAGCATCTTTTAATTTCACATATATATGTGTGTGTTTTTTTTCCATTTCTGTGATAACCAAGTGCCAGTTCTCTGGTTAAAGTACCAGCTTGTGCCCATTTTTCAAGACCACAATGAATATTCAAAAGATGCTCTCCAGAAAGGGTGAAAAAGAAAAGGGGAGAGTTAACATTAATTAATATTCGTTGCAGTGAAAATGAAAGCAAGACCAGCGCTAATTTCAATAGACAATTAATCATGAGGCTCTGTAATTACACCGGGGAGTTTACACGTGATTTTTTTAAGGGGCCAGAGTAAAGGAAAAGAGATAATCCCCTACCCATCACAATCACTGGCTTCCCACCAATCCCTGCAGTAGGAGCAATTAGAGCAAACAGCAGCAGAGCAGTAATTGTGTACCAGGAGAAGACGGAGGCAGAATCCTAATTGCAGCGTGAACGAAGATCACTTGCTCTTACACCTGATTGTGCACAGGGAAAAGAATTTGCAGGCCAGAGCAAGTCTGTAACACCTCCAGGTGCCGAAGTAAAAATAACCCCAACAGGAGCTCCTGCTGCATGTGGGTGTGTAGCACATGACATGTGGGCATCCACAGTGCCCCCATTCTAGTTCTGTCACACTCAGGCCGCCACACATACATGACCAAGTCTCACAGGGCATGTTACCATTATTTCACACATTTTATTCTAGCTCTAATGCTTCCTATTGGCTAGTTTCTCCAGATCTGAGAGTGCGAGGGGGGGAAAAAAATTTATAACCCATGTGATTTGCAGCTAACAGGAACATAAATAAGGGGTATTTTCTAGAAAGCACTATTAGGCAGTTTATGCAGCATGCAGCTGGGATTCACCAGGAGATCTTGGTCAGACTCGTAATACGAGGTCCATTTTCACGTTTCCACCCTAAAGGTTACATTCTAAGTGCTAACCAAGCATCTAAAACCAGCTAACTATTCATTTTTGTTGCCGGGAGGATAAAGAGGGGAATAAGGATCTGAAGAATCAAGTGCATGTATTTGTAATTATTCATACACTGGAAAAATATTACTATGGCTTTAAAAAATAATCAGATACATTTTACTAAACGAGTGGATGAATTCAGCGATCGTCAGATTTTGTATTACATTTGGAGACTTTTCTGTCTCCACTCATTTTGTGTTGTTTCTTCATTGAATTGTGCAGCAAACTTAGCTAAACAAACATAATAACATCTGAAAACCATGGGAACGTTTGAATAAAGTGTTATATTTAAAGCTCCAGAAAACATCAAGAAAGAAGCATAATTATTCCTTTATTATTGTTGTGGATGTTAAAAGGTTAAGTTTCCTTTAAGAGTGTTGCAGCAATTCTGGAAAACATTCTGTTTATTAGGTCCCCTGTCTATTAACCCCTTATAAAACTAATAAAACATTAGTGGCTGATCCTGACACTTCTACTTTGTTTTTTTAAAATAAAACTATAAATACAATCTTACGCAATGAGGGAGTTGTTTTGCTGCCAGTCATTCACATAATTATAGCTACAAATGTATTCATTATACAAATGAACACCTCTTTTTGAAATGATTACAAGCATTTATATGATTTTTTTAAATTAATCTTCACTCATCAATCTACAATTGTTAAATATTTTTTGCTTGTGCCAGCTAAGATAACAATTTTTATTGTTTTATTTTCATTTAAAACATCAGCAGCCTGATTTCTAATGTTTGCATTTGGTGTTTTATCACCTCCTATCTACTGGGAGCCAACGCATGCACCCTCCACCCTCACACTATGTAACGTCTACTGTAATAGCAGCACTTTCTTACCCTCTGGAATTCTTTGCATGTGTTAATAATTATTTTAAACTTAAAGCCTCAAACAATCTTTTAGATTTTTAGATAAACAATAACTTGGCTGTTTTATTGTAATAAAATTCATGCAGTATGACTTAAAAGCTGAAAAAAAGAAGAATATATGAGGAAAAAATTTATTATTGCAAACTGGTGTTCAGAGTAGTGCAGTCAGCTCATTAACACACTATCTCATGATATTAGAGCACATGCCCCAGTGCTGTTGCTCCTGGATCGGAATTTTGAGAAAACATCAAACCTCGATAATAATTGCAATAGTTGCAGTAATTTTGTTCATTTATGGTATAAATGAAAGTACTGTTACTGTTGGAAACACCAACAGCTAAAAGTAAACAACTTTCTTTTTTTTAGTTTGGAGAAATAAACACTAGAACTATTACTTTAACGTCCTCCTGTAAAAGTCGTGATTCCTGCATAAACTTTAATGATTCAGAAATGACAGCTCTGATTTTATCTGATTTGATTCTTTTGAGAGAACTTTATAATCCCACAGTCTTTTAAAGCAGGGTGACTCATAGATGAGGGCACTGTGCAAATAAAAAGTCACTCTAGGAGTGCATGATTGCATCAGTTTTTGATACTTATTTAAATTTATTGTCATTGTTTCAATGTAGTTTCATGCAGATTTGCTTGTTTGACTTATTTATAGGATACATGTTTCTGTTCTTGCTTTTTTAAAGCTACACGCTCCCTTTCCTTAATGCAACTATCCACTTTCTTTAATCTTAGATTAAAAAAAATATATTTTAACAACAAATTTCAGCTGTTTTCCTCTATTTAGACGTATCTGAGTAATTAGTGCTTCGTTACACTGATTTGACAGGGAGGAAATGCACGGTTTTAGTGATCTATGCAGAAAAGTGTTTCTAGTCCTGAGCTGAACAATCGTTAAGAAATGAATTAGCTCCACAATGAGTGATCCGTCCCGCCTGTGATCTTGGATTAGAGCGTAAGCAGATACAGACGTGGCTTTGACCCCCAGCTTCCTGTGTAACAGTATAGCATTTATGTTTAACTTTATAATCAGGGCTTTATTAATGCAATGCTTTTCTTCCGCCTAATAATGAAACAACACAAATAAAATAAATTGTGATCAATGGAGGCGAGCAGAGACAGATGAGGAGTGTGTCACACTGGGGATGATACCAATTTATCTCTTTAATGCATCTCCATGGGGTTCTCTCACTAAAGGATACAGATTACTGAATCCCTTGTCTCAGAGGGAAATGCGTGAGAAGAATCCATATAACATCCAAAGACGGAAAGCCCCCTTCTTTTATCTTGTATCATTCATAATTTGTTTTAAATTCATCATTACATTTAGGAATATCTGCGTAGAGATGGGGGGAAAAAAAGTGTTTTATCAAATTATCTTAAAAAGCATGCAGGTTTGTAATCTAACAAGAAATTGGCTGATTCTTTTCTTTTTATGTGGACATATGTTGAACACACACAATGTTTTATGACAAGAAAACCCTTCGAGAAGCTGGAAAATCTGGAAAAAAGAGAAAGATCTGGTGTGAAAACATGAGAAGCTCGGGGTTTTTCCACTTTCTAGGAAGGATGAGCCATAAAATGTGAAGCTATAAACAACCGAAGCTTTGCAGCAGTCAGAAATCAAACATGTTGCTGAATGGAGACAAGGCGAAACACACACTCCTGCAGTAAATAAAGGATTTATGCAGCCGTGCACACAAACCAGAAACAAAAAAACAACAAAAATGCAGTTTAAACATTCGAAGTTATAAATGCAAAATATAAAATTATTGTCCTTCGCGGCACAATTTTGCCAAAAACAAACATCGATAATTGCCAAGTCAGATGCATCAACATGGATGATCACTCACAGGTTAACCAGATTAAGTCGTCATATAAAAACACGCTTCCATTCAAGGGGTTTCCACTTTTTCTGAGCCATGGCATTTCAGGAGACTCAAGGTCAAATCCAGACGAGGTCATAAATTGCTTTGTTTGATGGCCTGACTCAGACTCAATAGCAGGGGGGAAGGCCAAGCCCATAAAAACGTAAAAGACGGACCAGCCAACAGTAGGCTTGGCTGCCAGCATTGTTGTTTTTGGGACGCCGACTTGCCCCCCACTGGAGGAGGTTTCGTGGTGAATAATAACACTGTTATGGTCCATCACTGGCATGAACAAGGGGGACTTATTGCCAAAGATCTTTCAGTGGACATATCACAATAGGAAACTCAAATCTGAAGCCATTCCAAACTAATATTCCATGTGTTTAGGACCCACTTGTCAGTGGAAACAACAAGGACAATGGGCACAGAAGGAGAAAATGCAATAAATAATCACGAGTTCAAATGAAAAACAGTGTCATGTTTATGTATAAAAAGGCAAAATCCTACAAGAAGTTTAATACCAGTAATAATGTTTGTTAGTTTCGTGCAGGCTAAGGTACTAAATGTGTCAAATTTTTGCCTAAATTAATAAGTAATTGCTTAATAATTGAAGGTCATTTAGTGAAGATTAGCACAGAACTGTAGTGTATTATAAGCTATATACATTCATACTAAAATAAATGAATGTCAGGTGTTGCTTTTGGTGTTTATGCTCAGTGGTGATGAGCTAACGAATAGAATGACACCGCCAAAATAAAAGTAGAATTAAAAAAAATCAATTCAAGTAACTGTAGATAAAATAATGTTAGCATGAAATGCAATAACATTTTGGAGATTGGGGATGTTTTAAGACATAAATAGTACACTTTGCACAGAAACATAAAAGTCATAAACTCAAGGGCGGAGCTACAATAGGTCTGACTAATAGATGATGCTTCATTATTTCATTGATTGTCAGACAGTTTATTTCTTTTATACTTCATTATGATAAAGTTTCCCTCAAATCTATAGCCTTTCAGACATCTGAGGATTACATGTGCTCAGTAATTGACTGTGGTAGGCATTGCTGCTAATAGCAGTTGCTGATAAGTAGATATTAACACGTGAACAAAGGGTGTTTTGGCTGCTCTGAGAGGACTCCCTGGACAGACCTCCATGTAGGCCTACCTCAAACAGACCACACCTCGCTCCTCCTCCTTCTCCACTCAGCTACATCTGCTCCTCATTAACGCTGCTATAATGAGCCATTGCACCTGAGGTAAATAAAACTCTGGTCTGGCTCTCCGTCTCACATCTACAAATCCTGTCCGGGTGCTCTGTGTGTGAGCTGAGCTTGTTCCTGTTGTAAGGAGGGCTAGGATTTCCCCCCTGGACATGGCCTGCTTTTTTTTTCTTGATTCTGAGGGAGGACATTAAATGTGGTCAGTGGAGGAGCTACTGGCTACACATAAAACCCCCACAGGTTCCCCATTCACAGCCATAGCCACAAAGCAGATAATGAGTTCCATAAAACTGTCAGGAAGGAAGAACAAATGTGCATCGGATACACCGACCGTAATTCAAATGTCGCTCTGAGTAGCAGGAAGAATGGTGAAAAAATGGTTTTCTCTGGCATTGATCAGACACTGCAGAAATATTAAGGTGTTAAAACTCCATGAGAACAGCTTCGGCCTCTGGTCTTCACTCCCAACATGTTGGACTTTTATTTATGTCAAAATGAGGAAATCATCTCCCAAAATTCAAATAAGACCATTTTTGTGCTTTAACCTTGAACGAGACCATAATTGATTCTCAAACAGATCATTTCCTGCGCCAGCGGAAGTCAGCAGCAGCTGTTTCTGCAGAACTGCAGCATGCAGGCTGATTAAATATGTTCCCTCTGAAAATATCAGCTGCTTATTTTCACTTAGGGTCCAATCATCAGTCCTGATATTTGCTTAAAGACGTTAGGACGTAGATAAATCGCATTTAGGATTGTTCACAATTTTATTATTGTTACATTACCATAAATATGACGTCCAAATAAAAATCCTCCCAAATCTGATTTAGTTGGACGTGAAGCAGTGGGGCAACTTTGAACGACGCTGTTATGACAAATGAACATGACACGCTGGGGGAAAATAATTTGACAGGTGACAAATGTTGAGCAGCGATACAATCTGAAAATCAGGCCACCTGAAATATGACTCACTCTATTAAAATCACTCATGAAGGATATTGAATAGTTTTTTAAAGACTTCAAATATCTGATAAGATGTTTTTTTTTCATTTGATTAAATATTTTTTATGAGAGGAAGAAAAAAAGCACAAAACCTGCATGTACGTATACTCTAGCTGTGTTTAGTTATTAGCGTTAGTTTGTGGGAAATCATCAATCTCTCTCTCAGGATTAGGAGTATTTATACAGTAATAACAGCATCAGTCCACATGTAGACAAAGTGTAAGATCAATGAGGTGTACTGTCATCACTCTGCTGCACGTCTAGTATAAAAGACTTGGTCCAGGAACCCAAAACTCTACAATATGACAGAATAAATCTGAAAGAACTTTAGTTTTATTTATAAATGACTGGAATGAGGCATAAGAGGTTTTTTTGCCTCATTTCTAACTTGAGTTTTTCTGTCAGTATCCTAATTACTAAAAACGTTATGCAGCAAGGTTCCTGCAGCAGATGAGTCTGAGCTCAAATGCAGCACATCTAATGCAGACAGAACAAATAAAAATCATTGCATAATAGCTGACGTCACTATGAACTGAGCTGTCTTTTATTCTACTAACTTAATTTTACAGTTAAATTCAGCAACGCAGCATTGCACTCAAAACACACTTTCTCTTGCCAAAACATACTGACGGTTTTGCTTTTAACTGCCAACAAAGACCGCAGAACTTGGATCGCAGAACAAATTTTTCTTCTGCAATTTTACAGTTTGATGGTTTTTATTAAAAGTGGATTTCAACATCTTGTATCAGATTGTTCAAAGAGGCAGCGGTCATGATTTATGGCCACGTCCAAGTTGAGTTCAACAGACTTTCTTAATTTAATTCTTAGACTCTTTTCAATTCCAACACAAACATGACTCATGTATACAGTGAAGGTCGGGTGGGTTTTTTTTTGCCTTCTCTGCAAGTTAATAAGCTGCTGCAGGTATTTTCAGGATTGCTCATAGATGCTAACATTTTGAAAGTAGAAAAATCAAATAATTTTCATTTGAAAACATTTAAATTTATAATAAAGCATCAAAACACATTGTGTCACATAAATGAATCAATATTTGACATTTTAGCCATTTTGCACTATAAAGTTCCATAAAGTGTCCTGAGTCAGTGATTTCAGATGGCTGTATACAAAATCATGCAGCTTGTTTTCTCCTTAAATGGGTGTTTGGCCAATTAAAAGTGTGTTAATATAGAACTGATGGATGTAATGGTTTATAAAATTATGTTTGCAAAAACCACTGGAAAATGTAGAAGATTGGAGCTGTTTTAAGAAAGCAGCAATTTGCTTTGGGCTGTTGTGTTCTAATGCTATTAGCTCATCAGTCTCAGGACTTAGACTCTGTTTCTCCAAACTGAGGGTGCTCAGGAAGAAATGCACAAAAAATATTCATAACTTATATTTAAAAAGCCCCCAAAACAACTTCAAATTGATAATGAAGCGGTGCAGAAGAACAGTAAATATTATGAGTCTTCACAGCTTGCAGAAGCTGAAAACCAGAGTAAAGTCTCATCATGTGTGAGCGTTAAACCATTAAAGTTTTGTGATTCTTGGCTTGTTTTTCTTGATTATTCAACATAAAACTACTTAATCTGTCTCAACCCAATTATATAATTCTGGTCTTTCGAGCATGAATGCAATATTGACTTTGCAACTTCTTAAATAAGTTTTTAATTGCTCTCTCTCTCTCTCTCTCTCTCTTTCTCTCTCTCTTTCTCTCTGTCTTCGCACCCTTTTGTCACATTCTTGAAAATAAATAAACTCGTGTAAATATTTGTATTGGTTACATATGCTCTCTGCCTAATTATCTTTTATGCATTAGTTTCCTCTTTTCTCCCCCATTTTCTTATTGTTTTTCCAGAAGCCTGTGATATACTGTTCATGAATATATGCAACAAGGGAAAGCAGCTCGTTCTCTAGGCCATAACTCATAGGCCAAAAGTTGGCCTTATTTACATTTTACACAGCACAAACTTGATTTCTCATTTTGTTTTAAGCCTAGCGTGTAAATCTCCATGAGTTTGTGTAGCTGATTGCAGCACACTTGTATGTGCATGGTATTTCTGCAGCTGAAGGGACAATATCTCGTCAGAATTGTACTTATTATGTTCACTACAGAGGATAAGGTGATAACTTACATTACTTCTTTCCCCGTTTCTCAGGAGGAGTTTTGCACCAGAGCATGCAGTGTGGGAGGAAAACTTTTCAAAGGTCAATGAATAATCTCAATATCTTTCACACCCAAATGTTATTTTTATGACTGGCTTTAGCAGGGAGTCTTCATTAGGCTGTCTTTATCATTTATGCACTGATGGGAACACAAGGTTTTGGGGTTAGAGACTCTAAATGGTACTTTACTTAAACAGCCACAGGGCAGATCTAATGGAATCACTGCTGCTCTAAATGCTATCAGAAAATAATAAAAAAAAGCAACCAAAGCTCTGTTTGAGATTCTGTGTGCAAATATTGCCAGAAGTAGCACATTAAATATCTTAAATTCAAAATATTTGATGGTTATCGCTAAACTTTATAAAGCCTTTCATAAATCCACGTTTCTTTTTGTTTGCATTTTCATCTGCAATGAATTCTGAGTTTCCACAGGCCATGAAAAAGAACCGTGAATGTTTTACGTGTTTTATATTGATTGGGTGGGCTTATTTAATTCAATTGCTGCATATCCTTACTTGTGGTGCGGTGAAAATCGTTTGAGAATCAATGGGCGGAAGCGAGCAAGACAAAAATAATTGACTGTTTTCAAACTCCTGCAGGCAGCTGAATAACTAACCAAAACAGCTCCCAGGGATGTCTGAAATTGGTTTTTGCAAATCCTTCAACAGCATTTCCAAACCGAGGAAAATGGTAATACAGAAATCCATCTGCAGCGCACATGAAGTTTGTTTTCTTTGTTGTTGTTTGTTCATGTTCTGATACTTTTTTCCTGAGACTTAGGGTGTGTGAGTTTTAATCTCGACTGTTTTTAAGGGTGAGCAAACCAGATGCATTGAGGTGGAGCTCTCCCCCACAGAGCGAGCGGTCTCCCTGGGTGCCTGGAGGTCCACTTCCAATCTATTTGCTGTAATTGCCGTCAGAGTGTACACCTTGGAGTCTTCTAATTCCCTCTTTTATTTCAGCCACCATGAGGCAGACCATCTGTCCTTCTGCCCCCACCCCTCACTAGTCTCTTCCAGCCTGCACAAAAGCTCTCTCTCACACACACACACATACACACACACACATACACACACAGTCACACACAGAAACACAAAAGGTAAACAGTTTTGTCTCAGGCTTTGATGCATCAGTTACACGACTGCAGCCAGGAGGTTTACGAGGTGCCGCTGACCACAATTCTGTCACATAAAAGCAAAACTCATCAAGGTCATTAATGCAACAGTTTTTCATCAGCTGACTCTTTGAGTTTCTTCAGTTCTCGGTCAATCTTAAGAGGTTTTTACCACCAAAACTTGCATTTCTTTGCCTTTAACATGATGTTTTTTTGAGTTTTATGTGCAGAGTTGGGCTCCAGTGCTGTGAAGGCAAGGTGGACGCTGTGCAGGTGCACGCATTCACCTCAGGTTAAAGTGCTCGCTCAAATTTCTAAATGGGATTCCGTAGGTTTTAAAGAATCTCATTATCTTCAGTTTGAACAACCTCAGTCAACTATACCTTATGATGCTTATTTACATAGAATTCTGTAATCATTTGTATGATCTTGACCCTGCCAGGACTAGCCGTTAGCTTATTGATCTGTGCTCCAATCTGAGGTCATTCGCTACAGAGCAGGTATATTATTAACTGCTCACAACCTTCTTACAGAACGCAGAAAACAGATCAAATCTCTCTGTTTGATTCTATTATTTCATGCAAAATCTCAGCTGCAAACATTGTTCTGCTCAAACAAACAATAATAATTAGAAAAAGCTTTCCAGTAGTGAATAATAAGTGACATTTTCTGTGTCTATCTTGCTGCCTCCGTGCTCCCTCACTGTGTCTTTGTTTGTGGTTTTCTAGACTGCAGCTCCAGTGTCTGGTGTGCAACTGATTTAAATACCATCCCATCTCATTAACATGCACAGATAGAGCTGCGAGGGCCAATTACATTCATCTTGTCATGTGGCTGGGCTTCCAGGTCGTTAATATTTTATGGCAACACGCTCCCCCAGCCACGGCAGCAACACACCAGCGCTCTTACATTATTCCACAGCTCAGGACGTGAGATCAGAAACATCCCCCTGAATACACACTCTTCTAGGTCATGACAATGTAAGCATGACAAATGAGTCAAAGGGGGAAGATGGTGGAACTCCAAACGCAGATATGATGGCTGATTATTATCAGAGGAATGCTGAATAAAGTGTTGTTAATGTATATGCAGTCGTTTGAGGGCAATAAATAAATGTGCAACAATTTCAGTTATTGTTTTGGTGTAAATATGCAAGAAATATTTTACTTTTTTTGTTGCAAGTTTAGAGCAAATCAGCGCCTTCAAAATATCTGCAGAACATTTCAGGATTGTTATAAATGTGTGGAAGCAGCTAAACAAACACCTTTGGACCGTGCCTGATAAACTCACGGTAATCCTGGAAAAAATTCATAACTGAACTCCTGTAATCACTCCTCTAACGAAGGTCTTCAGGAGTCTGAGCCTGGACTCTCACAGAGCGAGGGTGGCTTGAGGAGACAAGCCCGACCCGTTTCTGACTGGGAACAGCAGCCTGCAACGACTCGCCTCTGTGGCGATATGCACCAAGATTGATGTGTGTTCCTGACAATGGCCATTTATACTGTGAGATGCAGCCTGAACGTCTCTGAGCGGAGCAATTTCCTCACACAGCGTGGTCCTCTCGATTAATTTTGCCAGCACAAATCGTGTTTGAAGAAACTGTCTTGCATTTATGAACTACACAGACTATTTTTGGCTTAAATCAAATCAATTTCGACAGTAACGTCAAATTGTTAAAAGAGCAAGAATCCCACATCTCAGTCATAACTTAGTATCTGATAAATGTGAGTTTCTTGACTATGTAAGGCACAGATTAGCATTTAGCTTTTGAGTCTGGCCTGAATTAAACTCTATTTCTTTAGCTATAAATGCACACAAATGAAAAAAAAAAATCCTGAATTATCCTTTTAAAGCTGTTTGCAAAGGCTGCAGTATGCATCTCTCAGGTCCAAATTAAAACACATAACAGAGTAATAACATCAAAATCTTCCGAACATTATTCATGTCTCTTATCTGTTGCTGAGCATTCTGCATAAATCACTTCTCAAGCAGTCAGAATTAGCAAAGCGTGAGGTGTGAGCATATCAGCCATCTTCCTGCTGACAAATGTTAGTTTTAATAAAAGCAGCGAATGGAAACGAGGACTGGGAGGAAAGTCTCACCAACACAGGACCGATGCTGAGAAAATTTAGCAGGAAATGAAAAGTAGAATAGTCTGCAGGGAATATCAGAATCCTCATAATCATTTGTCAAACTGATTTTTATCTACTCTGCTTGGATTGTTTCAGGACTTTTAGAGTTTTTTTGGATTTCGTCTGCATATTTTCAATCATAGCTCTTTGTTAGACAACGCTTTGTTACACATAGTATAAAAAAAACAACAAATACCTTTATCCTGTTGTCTTAGACTGATTTCTACTTGGTCCTTAATGAACAGAACCAGAACATTCAGCCATCTGAAGACTTTGATCACGTAAAACAAAACTAAAAGTTCACAATAGCTCTCAAGATTGTTTATAATTTAATCAGGATCCAAAGTAGATGGAAACCACTCACTATAAGGGCTTTAAGAGCAAACCGCTTCAGGATGTTGTTTAATGTGGAATTAAGAGGGTCCTTCCTTAAACTCCACTTATGGGAGCACCAACCTTATAGCAAGAAAAACATCTCTTCATTTAACTTTATTAGGGAATGGGAGGAAATAAATCAGTTTATTGTGACTGATAATGCATTTTTTATCATTTCATCACATTTGGGATAACAAAAATACTGATTCCAGACTTTTTGACAATCCAGCAACATTTTCATGAGGAGTTGTGTCAGAATAATGAGACAAAATAACATTTCAATGTAGTTACAAACATGCAGAATGAGCTAAAAATACATTTATACATTAAATAATGTTAGACTCAATACATACATCACAAGGTTTGTCCATTTTTTCTACATTTAATTTCTATTTATTTGGGTTATGTTGGGTCACATTTGTCTGCAAAATGTTCAAATTTCAGTTAAATAAGAAAGAAAAAAAATCACAAATGTGTTTTTAACTATTTATTTAGGAATCCAGTGGAAGAATTGGACATATATGTTATTCCAGTCATTAGCAATTTATGTTATGCTCTTATTTTTTTCCAAGCATATGACATTGTTTCATATTTTACAAATAAATCTGGAATAAAAGAGGAAACAACAGGATTCTTGCTACTTAAATGACCCTCAATCACAGTTAATCAGGAAACAACACACATTTCCACATAAACAACTCTCACATAACAGACAGCCATTTTTAAAAATTAGACTTTAATTAAAGATTATAAGATGTTAACAGCCATTATGTTAACAGATAGCAATAGCATAGTTTTATTTCTGTAATAATTAATCTCAGCATCCAGCAGAGCTGTGGAAGACCCCATGATGAGAGAGGAAGTATGATTTTGAGTTAGCTGCTCCACTCCGAGCTGATGAGACGGGTTGCCAGGTTGAGGCATCAGGATGAAGAACATTGACAACCAATTTCATCACATAAATGATAAAATTCCTCTATAAGTTTGGGGTTTATTTGAGTAGAACACTAATTAGTTAAATGGGGAAGTTTGTTGCTGCTATTAACAAAATGTAAAAATCTCAAACACATCCTTGCCTATTTTATTTGCAGATTTCATCCTCCTGTGGCTAGTTATTTTGGCTTCTTTGGACCTCAGTAAAATATTCTAAACTGGATGCATTGTTCATGCTCTTTCTCCAATACGCCTGGCTCAGTAAAGACGATTGTTGTGGTTTTTGCCTTTAATTGCTCCATCTGCACCAGACCCATCGGGACTCTGCAGCCACACACAGCCTGAGCGGATAACTTCCACACAGACCCAGAGCAGAACTGCTATTGCAGCAGTGCACTTCATTAAAGAGAAGACTACAGTACAGAGGAACCTTCGGGTTGCGTAATCAGACCTCTCCAGCAGATGAATCATGGAGCCATGTGCTGGAGCCGACTGCTACATTTACTTAAAGGATGTTTCCATCACGGGTGTGTCATCTGGAATCTGTTCCCCGATACCTCTGCTCCATTCCAAACCAATTAGCACTTGATGGTCTGCGTGAAGGTGGTTTCCACTCCACTGAAAACTAATCTAAATAGTCACTGCTTTGCCAACCAGCAGATTTTGGAGTTTAAATGCCAAAGATTTCAAAGAGAAACTCTCACACTGGCAGCCACATGTGTTAAGCATAAAAGCGGTCTCTCCTCTAAGCTGTAAAAATATTATAACATTTTAAAGCTATGTGGTTGAATGCTACATTTTAGGTTTACTTGTAGTTATTTACACCTTTAGATGAAGGTGTGTTTGGTCGGGTACAAAGAAAAAGAGCTGAAGTCCGAAGGAAAACTTTGAAAGAAGTGCAGAAAGCATCAAGAACTGTGATCATTTAAAACATATGCAAGAAAGTCTGAAGCAAAATATAAAGAAGTTAATGGTTTACCTCTTTGCACAGTATGTTCAATGAGTGGGAGGAATATGTTGCATGCTTTATATATTAGCTGTATTCTATAAACTGTGAGATTTCATGCCGTTATATGCGTGCAAAGCATTGGCAACTTTAAAAGTTTTACTTTGAACTTTGGTTGCTTTTTCACTCAAATTGATTTGTTACTTAATCGGGATCAGAGAAAGATTTCATTTGTGTGTTAATCCACTTAACTCTGATTCATACCAGCATACTCAACCCTATAGGAATGAGCACTGTGTCAACAGAAAACAGAAAACTTAAAGAACAGCTTTTAAGCCCAATCTACTCACCACAAACACCTTTTATCCTTTTTTTATGCAATTTATATCCACTCTTAATCAATTCTTTAACATCTTAATAACATGTAAAAGCTATACATATGGCAAATTGGCCCTTACTTTAAGTGCAGCTGTTGTTTTTCCGCCCCTCATTCCACTTTCTAAAGGAAAACCTTCGTTTCAAATGGGCGGAGCACCTGGGAAGTCGAGCACCTTCCATATTTCTTCTCTGTGTCTGTTCAAGAGACGTTGGTGAGTTTTTAGGGGCTCAGATGAAGGGAGTAAAACAAGACTTGTGCTCGTTGATGCAACGGTCTACAAAGCAACTGCCGTGCTTTGCTCGTAGCTTCGCCATGACTGTTTGCTAACGTTTGCGAGGATACTCGCTCCTGTTTTTAAAGGGCTCAGGAGGCCAAAGGTGATCCTGATTGGCTCTGTCCTCTAGAGAGTTGTGGTCTTTTCCCTTCTTGATGTCAGCAGGGGAAAGATTTTGAAACCACCTGTTTTAGCATTAGCTCAAAACACATTTCCCAAAAATAAGAATCAGGAAGTGAAAATGGTTTTAACCCTTTTGGGTCTCATACACAGTCTTTGGGACTGATATGACTTAAAAGATCTGTAGAATGTGAATTTAGCATAATATGGGACCTTTAAATAACCCCCCCCCCC
>SSNR01000002.1:2787388-2821169 GCA_006937965.1 Callopanchax toddi | reverse complement strand
AAAAAAAAAAAAAAAAAAACCACAATTTGACAAGATTAAATTGTATTTAAAACACAATGAGTCTCATTTTGAGGTAAAAAATTACAAATAAATTTTAAGGGTAATAAATATCAATGTTTCAGAAAAACTTTGCTTAGAATTAGAATGTCTGCTAACATTTTGACTCTCTAAGAGTGTATAAACTAGAAATGTAAGGGTAATTGTCTCTTGGAGAGAGATCCAGAATGAAACTTTGTCAGAACCATGTCACGTCCAGACATGACTTGCAGATACTGCTCATCTGCTGTAGATAGATTATTCAGATTTCCTTGTTTTATTATTAACTTTGTTCAGGTTTTACATCAAACCTGCACAATACTGTATGGTCAAGTGGAAGTGGACTGAAAATTAATAAAACAAAAATAAAAAACAGCCATAGTCCAAAGAAAAACTTTCAGAAAGCCTGAGGAAATTATTGAAAGAATGTCTAGCAACATGTAATGATATTAGGAGTATGTTTTTGTTAATAAAACATACACAAACCAAACATGAGGTAAGACATACCGTACTGTAACATTCTTTAGGCTGCGGTTAAACACTGATTTAGTGCAGACATCAATAGCTGCTGTGGAAACAAGTTGATTATCGCCTCACTTTGACAGGATGAATGTACTATCAGAAGCAATTAAGGTGTCACCAGTGTTTGCTCACAGAGATGGATGACAGTTTGATGATTATGATGAAAAGCTATAAGCTGACCCAGAAAGACCTGACATCCCACTTATCTGACAAATATTCTGGTGGCTGTGTGCTCTGCCTTTCTTACTGCACACACACACAAAAACCACCGTGTTTTAACACAGAAATGAAACTCTTTACACTTGGCAAGCAAAAACACAGGAACCAGGCCTTCAGGGCTACAAGAGAGAGGGGAAAAAAGCTTGTTTAGCCTCCATCCTGATTGGCTGCAGGGATGCACGCCCTTACAGGACCCTATGCTTTCTTCAGGCTTTCTCCGTGTAAGTACGGCTTGTCTTCCACGACTTTATTTACAGTCAAAAAACCTTAAGTGAGTGCATTAGCGTGAGAGATTTATCGCTCAAGCCCGTTTCTTTTGAGAGGCACCGTAACTCATCCTCTGTGTGCTCTGTAATAAGAGTGCCGAAAAATGTACTCTAATGCGGCCGTCAGAGGAGTTTTTGTGAGATCTGCCCTAATCTGGATGCCTGTTGATGGCTGGTGAGGAAAGTAAGTGCAGAGTAATGATGTTGGTAATTGGGGAAAATAGGTCACCTGGGACATGAGGTGTTTACAGGTGAAGCTTTGCTTAAGGGCTTATAATAATCACTGATCATTTATCCTAAAGATGCTGTATTTCAGCTAAAATAGCACACATTTATAGGGGACAGATTGAGGTGCTTCTTGTAGCCAAATGAAAGTTTGCTCTATGTCTAAATCTGCTGAAGGAAATGAGATGAATCCAGGTGAACTTGGTAGCATATATTATTATTTTCACAGGAAATCCCTGTATCAAGCTCCTACTCAGAAGCACACACATGCTCAGTATTGAATGCAGCTGCGTCTCCCAGAGGGGAAAGGGTAATTTGTCCAGCTCAGAAATAAGGGTCTCTCCATTTCTCTCAGCAGGATGATGAAAAACATGAAACCGTGCTGCTAATGAAAAGAACACTCAGGATGTGTATTATTATTCCATCAGTCTCACCTAGTGAGCCCTGGCCCGGGTCCATACCAGAGGAAGGGCCGCAGCTTTTCCACCCTCTCCCTTTCCAGAGTGATCCCCGTGGTAAGGCTGCCACTCGCAGATTTCCTCTTCATTCATTCCACAGGAATTTGGCTGCCATTTCCTGAGCGGACGAGAAGGTTTGACTGGCTTCGTGCAGGGCCAAGCTGGTATTTATCTAACCACACACTGGGCTTGATTCATGTGAAACAAGCACGCCCTGTAAACAGTCTCATTACTGAAGCCCAACACTTCATTACTCAACAGGCCAAGTCACTGGCTGGAGAGGCAACCCAAGATGGTGTGAAAAGTGAGTACATTTGCTCGGATACATCTACAAGGAGAGTGATGGATTTATCTCCGAGGTGATGTGATCTCACCACTGATGTGGCTGAATAATCACAGAAAGTTAAAAGTAGACTTCAGTGTGCAGCATTTAGCTCAGTTATTACTCATCTGAAACCAAGCTGGCAAAAAAAAAAAGTACCGCTGACAGAAACGAGAGGGTTTATCCTTCCCACAGGGTCCAAGATGTCTAATGAGGATGTTGGTCAATATGGACTTAAAGCACTTACACCAGAACTCTGTAGACAAATCCAGCCCTGGAGCCATGCTACCTTCAGGTCCTCATTATCCCCCAGCTAGCGCCGCTCACATCACAATCCACAAAACAACAAATCAACGTAATGTAGTCTAATACCTAATCTGATTTATCCGTGATGGAAACAGACACATTTATTGCCCGCTAACTGCATTACGTTTATCACAGTAGGAATCACAAATTATTTCCTAATGCCCGCTGTCATTTAATCTTTTGCATTTGCACAACAGGAATCTTGGAGGGAGTCATCGCTCCTGTAAATCTATTTGTCCCACCTCTCAAACTCACAGCTCTCCTCGGCGCGGGTCACCTGTAATCTGTAATGTTAAATAAAGGGCAATTCATTTCCTGCGGGGCTGAGCAGCAATACTGAATCAACAGCAGATTCAAATTCATTAGCGGGCTAGGTGCGCCTGTTCATACCTGCATGTGGTCATGAATATTACAGCAGTCTGGGAAGTTGTTGCAGGAGATGTTGCAACAGAACTTTCTATATATAGAAGTAAGAAAAATCTAAGTGTCCTGGTCTGGGTCCGTTTTTGTAAAGTTTTCCCGGTTCTTGCTCTTGTTGTGTATGTTTTGCATCACTGCTTTCTGCAGGTTTAAGTTGACCAATTACCACTTTGGTTCCTAATTACTTCCCTCCGTGTACATTACAGTCCCAGGTTTGCATCTGACTATGTGATGCTGTGCGTTCTGTCAAGTTTATGGGTTCAGTTTCTTCTTGGGTTTGTGCTGCAGTTTAGGTTATTTTAAAGATGATCATTTAACTTTGACCCTTCCCCCTTTCAGCTTTTAAATTCTCCTTATGATAACTAAACTTTGCAGGATGCATTTATCATCACTGGACATAGATTGATGATATAACTTTAGAAAAATGAAAATGTATGCTGAAAGTAGCATAAAACATGTAAAAGTTATACACAACTATTGTTTATTCTACAAAAAAGAGCATTAAGAATTATTAATAATAGTCACTAGAGAACCTCTAACCCAATATTCATCAAGTATAAAATCCTGAAATAGTAGATATTGGATTAGTAGATGGTAAAATATTACAATGTAGCTAATACAAATTTCCACATATAACTTTAATCAGGGAAATAAAAGAATCAAGGTCACTTAATATATTTAAAAAACGTATCAAATTAAGTGTAATAAGTAATTATGAGAATGTAAATTAAACTAATGTCTATAATTTATTCTGAATATCAGAACAGGAAGGTATTTAATACAATGAATCTGTTTGTCTGAAAGTTGGAATTAGGAATGGATTTGAATTTTTCTTTTGTAAAAAGGAGAATAAATTATACAAATTTTTTCTTCTAACTGCTCCCTTTCATTCAAATGTTTTGTATTATGTATATTCAGTTTGTTTTGTATTCATATTTATTTTTTGAATGAAATAAACTATTCAAAAACCTATGTGTAATCAGTGGGTGGATTTCAGTTTTTTAAATCAACGTTATGTTCGATTTTTACAGTGAATTATTTAGGTTTTTAAATATTTTGCTGCATTTAACTACACTTTAGTCTTGCTGTATGACACATTCTATGGCACTGCAGCTAAAACTTTCAAAATATGAAAAATTAATATCCTCCATGTATTCTTACATATTACACAGCTTGTCAGAGTCTATTTTAAAGAGCTACAATCAATTAAGGTCATAGTTCATTAGTTTAAAAAATCCATATTGGAATACTATGATGGACCAAATTGTTGGACTAGTGGTCATATTGAGCAGATCTTGCTGAAAATCTTGCATTTCATCTTTAAAAGTTAATTAAATGTTCTAACAATATGATAAATTCCCAAACAGAAGCATGTTTGTATTAACAAAATTATAAATTATGTCACTTGTTGCATGTCTTCAGTGTCATTTCTGTTGTTTTAAATGGGGAAAAACAACAACTTTTTATTTATCTCAATTCCTGTGAGCAAACTCCAGGATATTAGAGTAAATAAAAGACACCATTTAGTACAGTAGCAGCATCTCCGAGCAGAGCAGAGCTTCAGAGTGAGGAATGAGTGCCCAGTAGGATCTGGCCATAGTGCAAGCTGTGCTGCAGAGCAGGGGACTCTGCTGCTGTCTGCCTGTGTTCACCTGAGCCAAACAAATGGTCGTGTCAAGCTATCTCTGCTCATATACCCCTCCAGTCCAGAGAGCTCCATTTTTCAGCTGGAAACGGCTGGCAAACGACTGTGGGGAAAGGTGCACGACCCTGATGACTTCAGTGGCACCGCAACCAACTGCGAGACAGAAATTGATTTTGAAAATACAGGTCATGTTGCCTGGAAACTGTTAGATGTTTCCCATCAGCTCTCTAATCAGATAAAAGGGCTGCAAAATGTTCACTCATGTAACGAGATCTTTGATACAGAATACAGTCTCAGATAGAAATCTTTAAATTTTGACTGATCTTTTTTGTTTTATTCTTACATAAATTCTGGATTTAAAGGGGTGATACATTTGTGCTCAGATCACTACAGTCGCTGCATAAATATTTGCTCGTGAAGCATCGAGTCAGTCAGACTTTCACCCTTCGTTTCAGCAGGAGTGGAGGTTAAAGTTTATACATGCTTGAGGCCAAGAAGCAACACTTGCCCACGCCAAGTCAAACTACAGTGCTGCTTCTGTTGGAGTAGCACAGAAACGATCATGACAGGCTTCATCAGTCCTTCTGATCTCAGAGAAAGGCTGCATTTAGTGTGGAGTTTACAGTGGTTTGGAGAAAAATGTTCTCAAGTCTCCAGCTTTCTATTTGCAGCTGGGATCACAGAGATCACAGTGTTTATGCTTCAGATGCAGCCAAGAGGAAGGAGAAACCGAAAGATGGACTGACAGCAGAACAAGATGTGTGGTTATTGGATTAGTGGGTTTAGAGGAAAATTAGCATTTACTTTTGTGCATTAAAAAAATGCAAATAAAGCTCCACCTTAGGGGCTGTCTGAACCCTGCCAGAAGGGGGAGCAGTTTCTGCTAAATTCATCTTCATTGTCATGTCCAGCCTCTCTGTCTGGGCTTCTGCTTGGCTTCGTTGACAGCTTTAAATCACATGAAAAGCCTGAGAGAGAGAAGCATCTGCATTCCACAAACGCTTTACACGCCTGCTCCGGGCATGTTGAATTCTCCATGGTAAGAACAAAGAAATCATTTATGAGCAACTGTGAATAGAACATCATTTAATGAACATGCTTCTAAATTATTTGTCCAAATATTAAAAAAGCATGTTACCATCATACTAATAGATTTATTTTGTTTTATTTGCTCTACAGAAGTCAGTTCTTGCAAGATTTTGAAAATCACTGCTTGGTTTGGCCACAAGGTGGTGCTCTAAGAAGACATTTGGGTGTATTGTCCTCAAGCTGAAAGGCTGTGATGGATTTATATAATTTTTATATTTATTGTACTTTTACTACAGTGCAATGCATGTTGCATGCTAAATTATACGTGTCTAATTGGCTCCATGTGATGTTTGTGTCAAACTTTATAACCAGCTTATTTATGCTCTCCATCTCCCTCTCTTACAGGGATCTTCAGTGTAGAAGAACAAGATCAGGACTCATGTTTGTCAGCAGCCTTTGCTGCCCCTGAAGAGGGACAGGATACACTGACCGCAGGGAGAAAGCAGGGCTGGAACGGTGGTGCTGAACAATGCAGGAGGGCGGCTGCCATGTTTTATGGTCTGGGATCCTGCTCCCAACCCCCATCGAGTCCCCTCTTCCTTCCTGCAATGCACTGTAGTTTACACTTGAGCCACTGCACGTTTGCTGAAAGAAGCCAGGCAGAACAATGAAACAATGAGGCCGTGCAGAGAGGCAGAGCAGAGCGTGTGAGTAATGCTTGACGTGTGGTTTTGTAACACCTTCATGAAGCCTTTCAGTATTAAATCTTTCTCACCTTCAACACCTATTCAAACCTGCCATCCATCTGTATGAGGAAGTCATGGTGTTCTTTGACCATTTTTGAGTTATTTGACATTTTAAAAATTCATATTTAAAGCCAAACAGGAGGAGGTTTGTCCCAGTTTGTGAAATAAGTGACTTGCAACATATTTAGCTTTGTTCTGGTCTAAAACTTTCCATCTAATTTATGTTTTCAAATGAATGTGGCGCAAAAAAAAGAGCGTTTATGATCAGTGTTAGCTCCAAATTTCCTAATCTGAGAAAACGAGGCTGAGCGTTGCTTACGGTGCACTCTCGCTCACAAATACCCATGCGTGCAGGGTGACAGGCTATAAAGGATCCTGTTTGTGACAGAGCTTTAAAAGCTGGAACGCTGGTCATCCATCAGCATTGGGTTTGATATCAGGGCCGTCTCCCTCGTGGGTCATTGACACAGATGACAATCCTGTCTGAGGGAGTTATAGAGCTGCCAATTCCTTCTCTGTGTGCCACTCATTCACCCAATCACAGGCAAAGCTCACCACAAAGCCCCACCTCCTCAAAATATCTAAACACTGCTAATAGAGCTAAAATAAATAGAGCTAAAATCTGCACAAAAACGTGTTGAGAGCCTTGCATGGGGGATCAGTGACTTTTGCATGTTAACACTTTCAAGTTGTGGGTGAGTATACTGTGTGTTCTCCACAACACCAAACAATACACCGCCGCACAGGCATTTACAGCTCTCACTATATGACTGCAATAAAAAGCACGGCAAACGAGGCATTCTGGGAGCCCCAGGCCAGATGTTGAGTGAGTGGTGCGCATAATAAGGGCTTAATGAAAGGTTGGAGTTACCAAAGTGTCCGAGGGAATGAAAGGGAATAAACACAACATAAACAAGTCCTAAAAATTAAACTTGTCAATCTGAAGCATGCTGCTCGCAGCTCTGCTGGAATATAACCCCTTCATTGAATGGATATCACAGCTCTGTGCAGGGTCTGCTGAGGACCACCATGCATTCAAGGTGACTTTATCCACAATGAGAGATGCTTTCCTGCACGGGGAGCTCCTCTAGTTTACAATTTCCTTCTTGTGGCGACAATCCCACCAAAATATGTGTCAGGTTGTTGAACAAGAGTGATGATATCCTCTTCGTTGAAAAGCTGCACAGCACAATCTCATATTTGTTCATCGTGCATGTGATAGCTGTTGTAAATGAGGTATTAATTGTTGCACGGAGGAAGCAAATACTGGACGGTGTTGAAAATACTTTGGAGCTGGAGGGGGGGTCACAGCCTCCTTCGCACTGAGATAACATTTCCTTATCACCTCCTTGTTGAAATCAAGTGCTTGATGTGCGCGCCGAGGAAAGGTGGCGATAGCAGGAGCTTAGTGAAAGTTGCTTTGACTTTTTCCTCTTGCACATCTTAAATGAACAATCTGAGTCATGCATTTTAAAAACTTTTTTCTATGAAAACCCTCAATCAGGGAGAAAACCCCCAAATGTCAGCAGTAAACGGATGTTAGACCTGAAGTGGTCCAGCTCAGAGCAGACTGAGAGGTTGCTCCTGAATGAAAGGATGTTGTTGTTACTGAGACCCCATAACAAGACAAGACAAATTAAGGAAAGGTTAAGAGATGCTGGTTGCTACACAGAGGTCCACTCACTTAAAGTGATGCATTGCAAAATTGCTTTCCTATTGGGTGGAACATTTATTTTGCCTGATGGGTGTAGGCTTACTGTGTCAGCACACAGGCTTTCACTTTGTGAGCCAGGATGTATTAAAGTATTTTTCTCTCTAAACGTTTCAGCAAACGTTCACTGCAGACTTGTGAGGTGCTTTTGGACTTATGACATCTTCTGTCAATATTATAGTTAATCTAAATTCAGTCATTAAACCCAGAGAGAAATGGATCCTATACGGTGCTCCCTTGGATTTTATTCACATTATTGATCTTTGTAAACATGTACAGGCGGGTAATGTGTTGTGTTGTCTTCTTTTTCCTTCACTGACGTGCTAAAGGAGTAAAAATATCATTTTCTTAATGTTGGAAGGAAAAAAGTTCCATATATTTAAAGGGGTTTTGATTATAGTTACACCACACATTGAGCATATCTCTAAAGCAAAAGCACATGTACATATATATGTATAATAACAGATATTAAACAGACATTAGACATTAGATTAGACAGTTTAGATATTAAAAGACAATGTGATTACTCTTAATTTTTTATTAAAAAACAAAACAAAATACAAAAAAATCCATAAAATATACATCAAAGTGTATAATGAAGATGATGTTGCTACTACTACTACTACTACTACTACTACTACTACTACTACTACTACTACTACTACTACTACTACTACTATGTCTTAAAATGGGTCAGTGGTTGGAATCATTGCTTATTTTTTGCAGTGTCAGATTTAAAAACAAATATCATATTCAAGATGATAAAGACAAAACCCATCAGCTTAATAACAATAATTTATGTTAAAAATTAAAATTCTTGTCAGTGTTAAGGTATTAATGAGCCCTATTTAGGTGTGACATAACATTATTGTTCCTTTAGCAAGCGCTCACAGGAAGTGCTTCAGCTCCCTGTTGATCTGGGTCCTGCTAGTTGTTAGCATGTCAACTAATTTAAACTCTATTTCCCCAAACTGAGGTTGTTTTGAGCTTTCTACAACAGGTAATATTTTAACTGTTCACAACCTTTCCAAAATAGCTCATATCTGAACTTATGCTTTACTATAAATTGCTAAACTATCAAAGTTTGAGTTTGAATAATCTACAATAAAGTAAATCTTTTTCCAGGTAGGTATGTTATGAGCTAATGATTCATCTAAGCGATTCCAAGGCTTGGCATGTAATTTGTATCCAAGTAACCGGATATAGTTAGAGGTAATCTGGCCAACCAAAGTCTGTGCACATCACAGAACGCCGAGCACTGACCTGCCTCTGTGGCGGTGATACCGTACAAATGTGGGTGATCAAGTGTCTGGGTGTGAAGTGACCAATGCTGTGCCAGAGAGATAAGCCAGAGCCGAAAGTCACGCTGGTCCAGTTGGCCGGGTCAACGTATCTGAATCAGACATGCAGCAAATGGCACGCCGTTTGTCTCATGTTACCCACTGTCAGTCATCAAGGAGGAGGAGGAGGGAGGCTTTTCACCAACACCAGTTTCTGCATCCACACACACACACACACACACACACACACACACACACACACACACACACACACACACACACACACACACACACACACACACACACACACACACACACACACACACACACACACACACAGAGGAACAGTGTGCAGGAAGTACCTCATCACCACACTGTTTCTATTTCACAGAGCTGCAGCCAAGATCTGAGACAACTATATTTTTAACAACTGAATGAACTCATGGGGATAGTGAATAAAGCATCTCTCATTGTGTTATACACACAGAGGGAAAAAAATCCACACAAAGTTAAATTTAACTAAGCAATACCCCCATCAAGAATAAAAATAATTCCGTGCCATTAAGTTTCTTCTTCACTTGCACATGTAAATCAGCTCTATAACAAACCATAAAGCTGTTCTATCAAACAGTTTCCTTCAGCCACCCCTGCCACAGCTCGCCGTGCGCCTCTAAAAGCTCGGGTCAGGCATGAACGTGCTGCCAGGGGTTTTTAGTAGCCTTGTAAATATTAAAGTCAGCTTGTAAAGTTTCACAAAGTGCTGAAATCTGGAACAGCTAGTTTCTTTTTACTGTCTGTGAGCAGCAAATTACAAAGCTGTGGAATTTAAACCCAGACTGACCAGTCCTCTCAGTGCATGTTTGCAAAATAAATAAAAAAATAATTAAAAAAAGAGGTTTGTGCTCAGGCTACCTGGTGGTGAGTTGGAGGAAGATGCAGGAGATCATTTTTTATGGGGGCTCTGAAAATGTGAGTTACCACTAGAGGGCAAAGCAGCTCCAAAAATCTCTCATCACTCATGTTTCTCCTGTTTTGAAATGGAAAAAAAGGAGGATAATGTATTCAAATGACTGTTTAAATTATGGAACATGATATATATATATAATAAATGACAAATTAATAATTATAATAAAATAATCATTTGAACCTATATCAATATCTAGTTGTTTTTAAAAAACTACTTTCTATTTTAATTCTAAAAAAGACTGTTTTCCATTTTTGAACTCATTCACTTTTTATATGCTACCTCACAAATGTAGCCCAGCTGTAATAGAGAACTTCCTTGAGAACCTAATAAGACACAACACACAGTTCATCCTTCATGAATGCAGAGGGTGCTGAGATGTATTATACTAAGTGGTTCCTGTTATGGAGGGATGTGGCGTAGCTGTGGGATGGTGCTGGATTCGCTGGTCTGCAGCTGCTCCCCTTGGCTGTGTGGTGCTCCACAGAGATCCCCCGCTCTGCCTCTGTGAGTCTGGGCCTCAGGCCCCACAACCACCTGGGCCACAGGGAGAAGGAATGCGCTGACTTAATGACGCACCGTAAATCAGATGAGCCACACAGCAAACCCGGCTCTGCCATTGGACGGCGCCGTGCCCCAAAAGCCCATCCCACTGTGAACCCCAGCTCTGCACAAAAAGGCATGTGGAAGCACAGTATGTGGAGCCACTCGGAGTCGGTTAGCTCAGGGACACGTTCTGCGCTGCTACACCCCAAGATGCTCCTCTTCACCAGTCACCTCTGCAGAGGTCGGGGAGGTCTCAGCGAGGCAAGACAGAGAGCAGAAGGGTTGAAACTAAGTGCAAGGAGCTGTATCCCCTCAAGGCTGATGGGAAGCTGGTTGGGGGCATGGAGGGGGCTTTGCACTGAGGCAGACTGCTATAAGTGATTGCAGCTGCTGCTGAGGCCTTGAAGTTGGCTAAAATAACATCCAGACGAGTCAGGCAGATGACAAGGTGTGAGGGAGCTGCTTTGTTCTTGGTTTGCTCCTGCTGTCGAGGCCAAAAACACCACGACTTTGCAGGTAAACAAGAACTAAGTTCATTCCAGCGTTCTAGAACCTGTTAAAATGCATCATCTCATGGGGTGAGAGATGAAATGTTTTCCCACATTCCGTCAGGGCTTCCAGTCATTTTGCATTCTTCCATATTAATTTGTATTTGTGTCTCTAAAGTGACATAAACTCTTTATAAGAAGCATCTGACAGGGAGTTCCTTTTTCTCCCTCCCACTTTTGTCCAATCAAACTAAACGGAGGCATTTCCAGCGCTCCACCAGCAGAGACGTTGGTGGTGAACGAAGCTTCATTTTTCTCCCCAGGACTAACTTCTCCATGCAGTGTGGGACAGGACTAATGACAGTCATGTTAATGATGTTGACACTCCCACCAGCGCCAGCCAGCGTACAGTAATGAGGGGAAGTAAATAGCAGGTAGCTGACAACACGGCTGCTTCCGCTGCCACGCAACTAATGATCCCTTTCACACCCTCTGAACACACTTTGTAACGATGACAGCGTACAGTTTAGGAGGGTAAAGCCTGCCCTTCTTATACCTTCACTTGTCCTGTCTCTGCTTCTGTGCTATCTTGATAGATCTGTGATTCGTAAGAGGATCAAACTGATCCTCAGCACAATGAAAATCATGACACAAATGGTGCCGTGTAACAAATAGCATTACCGCGTTACCTCCCATCGTCAGATTCATCTCTCTGTTCATGGAGGAAATGAAAATGTGTGATGAGCTGTACCATGTTCTAAAATAGCTAATATTTTGGTGCATAAAGCAAAGCATGCAACATCTTCTAACTATGCTGATGGATTCATATATATTGAACTGTGCAACAAATTAAACAGCTTTGAAAAATATTTTGCTTCCAAAGAGTTTCTTGCATACATTCATCATGATCCTCAGGCCTTTTTGTGGTTTTTCAGTTATTATTTGCGTTTCAGCTGCTTTTTAAACTTATTTTCTGTCCAGATCCTGTCCCAGATCATAACAGCATCATTGTGCAGTGAGTGTTTTAAAAAGTTAGGCACTGTGGAGGAGGAAAAAAAGTATCAGACCCAAAATGAACAGCATCTAACAACTAAAAAGAAAATCCAGAAAACATCTGAAACAGGACCTGAGAGATGTGTGGTGGTCCTCAATCTTTTGTGCATCATGGACCAGTTTCCTAGAAGACAACTTTGCCACAAACCAGTGGTGGGTGGGATTGATGTAAAATGCAATAAGCTGCATTAAACTAAATTTAATTATTTGCTATATAATACAGGCAATTATAAAAAAATCCCCCCCAATTTTTTTCAAAACAACCAATATATACCGTGTGCTGTAAGTCTTTAGGTTCACCTGCTGAGCTCCTATATGTGAAGGTATGTCCCTGATCTGAACTCCAAAGTGAAAAATCCATTCACCTCAGGAGCGCCTGTAAAGATTGATGCACGTAGCAGAACACATGAATAATGATGTCAGCAGTGGCAGTGGCAACCATTATTATCATCTCTAGCATGAAATGACACAGAGGTCTAATCTGACGTCTAAACAAACTATCACAGCAAACACAGGGCTCCCTGCAGCAGCTCACGTTAGATCATTTACAAACTGAAATCAGTGATCTTCAGTCTTAATGGTGGTCCCAAATGAAAACCATCTCCATGCTGCAAACAGGAGATGGTAGATGTTCTACCTAGAAGCACATGATATCTCATGTGATGAGCATCAACCCCCATTTGCCATTGGTTGAGCCATGCAGCCTAGAAAGAGGCATAAATCTGCAAAGCTTCACTGTGACACTCACTATGAACAGGACTCATTGATCACTGTTCAAAAACACAACACGAGTATTTTATAAATGTTTAGGTCATGTTTTATTTTAATTCAATATAGAACAATATAAAAGAAACATAATCTGACCATTTGTTTATTTAATCCAGATGTTGATTTACTTTCTTCATGGTGATCCTTTATTTCCATGAGGTTTTGTAATATCAATAAACAACAACAAACGACTGTCAGGACTGGGTTTTGTTTGTTTGCTTTGAGCGTGTTTGTGTCTGACTGAGACAGACGGACTCACACAGGAGGGGGGTGGTTTCCATCAACACGTAGTCTGTGGAGGCACAAGGACTCTTTGACCCTCCTGTGAACCTTCAGGGGAGTTGCAGAGGCCACCGGAGAGGTCAGAGGTCAGCATTCATGCTCATCACAAACAATGTGCTGCTTCGCCACAAGCTGCTCACATGAATGTTGTCAAGTAAAACAGGCTTCTGGGATGGTTTCTATTCTTTTGTGTATTTTTGCAGTTTCCTAAGACCAAATGAAAATGTCAAATATGAATGAGTTTCTTCTATATTGCACCCTGCATGCATAGATTGAATTTACTTATATATACAGTATATATACTCAGTGCTTTAGGGCTGCACAATTGCAAAACATTATTTTGATGCAACCAGCTGTCTGCACAATGCTTGTTTGATGAAAACTTAATGTTGTGCAACTTTAAACAGATCAAAACAGATTCATGTTTTCAAAAAAACAACACAGAAACGTGAATATTCAAATATTCATTTTGCAAATTTGCTGAAAATTTTAATCGTTCGCTTTAAATGCACAGAAATGCAGTAAATTTAGGTACACAAATGACCCAAATTTAAAAAATGGCAAAGTAACTCTATGGTAATATGCAACTTAATATATTATGTAACAATCTTCTTATAGCACAATGAATATTTGCATTTTCTCAAGTGATTTTTCTACTGGATTTGTGGGCACCTTATATAACTCAAGGTCACCTCAGAAAACATGGCAAAACACAATAAAGATTCAATAAAACGTCAACAGTAAAACATTTAAAAAATGCTAGACTACTAATACAAATGCATTGATTTGACACGGATGGAGTCAAAGTTCGGTAAAATGCTTGAAACATCAGCTTTTCTATACATTTTTATTGAAAACAATACATGCATGTTGTGTCAGCATGCGTTCGTCATCCTTTAAATGCTACTGTAGGTTGCATCCTTGAACAAAGAATGATCAAAGCACCAATAAATCACAGCATGGTCATGCAAATGTTAAAGAGTGATCCATACATAGCATGAGCTGGTGGGTGGTAAATTGTTATGTCAGCACAAAGCTCTGCTGAGAGAAGGGAGCAGAAATGTTCATTTTGTCCTTGTGGCAACAGCAGGTGCACCTGCTCACCTGCAAGAACCAGTTCTGTGGTCTAATCTGAAGCTGCTAACTAGCATAGAGAGGAGGTTGCTTTATTTAACAACTGGGAGCTGATGAGGAAAAGGCACAAACACTGAAGTGATGTGTTTGTTGCAGAACGACAGGAGACTGGCTCAGCTTTGCATGGCCCAGTCATATGTCCCCTCTGTGTCCCCCGGAGGACCAGCAAAGTGCTGAGCAGCAGGAAAGCAGCACACCAGAACAGATAGGCCCAGCGGTGTAACATATCCCACCATCACAGCCCTACTGACATGTGCACACATAAACATCTGCACGTATAAAATCCCAGCTGTTTGCAGCAACTTCACAAATCAGAAATTTCCCTATAGATGGATTTAATGGTATCATTCTTAAAAAAATACATCTGAACTTACTTGTGGGTGTTTTCACTCTCGTGCATGTGTCAGCAATTAAACCCATTTTTCATAATGTTTATTAAAAGAGGCTCTGGCTTGTATTATTCATCTAAACCACTAGGGGGTAAAGCTCCCCACACTAGATGACTGCTGATGTATGCAGGAGGTTTAACTGCCTCTAACCCCGCTCCCCCGGACCAGACCTCCCTCTGCTCTGTTATTCACATGGCCTAAATGAACCAGTCCACCTCCGCTTGATTAACGTGAGGTAAGGCTCTTCTAATCAGATTCTCTGCAGAGTAAGGACTTGTTACAGTAATGCATTTTCAAGATTTCCTCTGCAGCATCTGGGAGATGTTGTCATTTCAATGATAAACACCATTTTCACTTAAGCTTTTATTATTAGACGCTGTGTGCAAGAAATGGAGATAAATGAGCAGGAATCCCCAAGCTCTGATATGCAACTGTACGAACTCGCCTCCTGTATGCCCAATACTCTGCCTCCTCCTCCACATGGGAGCTGCACTGGCAAACAAATGACCAACAGGATTACACACTTTGAGCAAAAGGAGGGGAGGAGGAGGAGGAGGAATTGTTTTGTAACCGCACGTTGAGGAAACGCTCTTCAAGAAAAATGGATTTGCTGTTTGACTGTTTGGCCCACCTAATCCTTATCTAGAGAATGGATAGACTGCTCAGTGAAACCACCTCTGTCCATGAGCAGCATATTTCTTCACTCATAAATTATGATATGCTTGTACATTCACTTGTTTGGCTCGCTGACATGTGTATGAAAGGCGATATTCATCTTGAAGTCCTGTAATACGATAAACCGAAGCTCTCCCAGCTTTTCGGGAGCTGCAGTTTTGAGCAGATATTGATGCGGCTGCAGGGACGAGGAGGAAACGGAGAAAGGAGCCCTGATCCTTCAGTGTGAATGACTGTATTAGCTTCACATCTGTTTTGTTTCCAGGCCTGAATGTCAGTAACGTCCTGGTGTGACTCCTGACCCAGTGCCCTGCTGACTCCAAAGTCTCACCTACATGCAGGAAACCACCTCAGCATGCACAAGGACAGCATCCCCCCCCTTCCACAGTGAGAATAATCTTTTTACATCGCAAGTCATATCAGAATCTAATAAGAGCAGCAATTTTTTGGCCCACCTTAACCTGATGGTGAACTCTGTAGTTAATACGCAGCTGTTATTATTTTACCATCAATCAGAAGAGAGGCAGGCAGGGTGCTCCCTCACCTCACCGTGTGCTGCCTTGCAATCTAATTGTGCTCGAGCTTCATCAGTTTCCAGAACAATCAATTCCTCCTGAAGCTGGATGCAGGCAGCATTGCCTCAGACCACTGTGCAGCCTTTAATATGAGCTCCATCGGCCTGGTTTTGTTACCAGAAAAGCCAGGAGGCGGCTTTGTTGGCCTGACCAGCTCTGGCTCCGAACCTGTGTTCCATCAACATCATCTTCCTCTTCTTTCTTTCTTCTTGCGGTATCTCTCCTGACAGCTCGAGTCTGCTGGTGAAGCTCCGAAAATCAAGATGTGGTGAGAACGTGATGAGACCCTTGAGGAAGTGAGTGAACTTTTGAACTGGCGTGCGGGGACAGTCGGGGGGCCAACGCAGACAATATTGAGTGGCCCGCTGCCTCGGAGCTGTCACTAATGGGGTAAACATTGACATACGAGCTCGGTCTCGAGCAACCATTCATCTGAGCAACTTTGCTAACCTTGAGAGATGCAACAACATCCTCCTGTCCTGTGGAAACAAATAGAGAGTAGAGTATTTTCATAAACACATTTTCTGACAGGAATCATGCTTCACTACGATGCAGTGCCCTGAAAACACATATTACTTTGTGAACCGCTTTTAAAGCAGCTCTTCAAATAATACAAAGGTGCTGTCGACCTATATTTATTACATTTTAATATCTGTATATATTAAACAACAGTTGCATACCACTGTTTCCCTTAGTTTATTTAGCTAATTCATACAAGAATCTCACTATAATGATATAACGTGCAACAACTGTTGATGTGAATGCTTCCATGTTGTCTTTGGGTTTTGGCTCACACGGTGCAGTAAAACCTATTTATATGTCATTGCTGAAAATGAAGACATATGGCTCTTTTAAATCTCCTAACAATACCAATCAATAACCATGAACGTCTCAGTATCGTCATGTTTCATATATCAGCTGCAGTGGCGCAAGATGACAGCGATCATCCTCTGCGGAGTTGCAGCATGAATGCATGCATGTAAATTTTGATCATGATCATAGATACGTGTGAACTTAAAATGTCTGAGTTTGGGTATTTTTCTTTTGCAAAAGGGGAGTTTAATGAGGCAGGTGTTGAATGTTGAGACAATGACATATTGATAACAGCAAGATCAAGAAAACTTTGAATTAGCGATGTGGTTCTAAATAAAGAAAATGCTCGTATAGAAAAAAAGGCCCTCATGCTGCATGAAGGCAGGGTCTTCCTCTCAAATACAGTAAGCGTTGATGGACAAAAGCAAAATGAATAGGTCTGTGTCCAACTCACAACACCTCATGGACACATTCAAGCACCAAAAATAACTGAGAGTCTCTTCCTCGCAGTGCACAAAGCACAATTGAGAGTGATGTTTGCTGCAGTCAAGCAGAGGGTGAAGTACGTGGGTGAAAAAAAAAAGCACAGTCGCCGAAAGGCATACAGCACGAGGACTATCTGTCACTGGACCTTTGCAGGGCTGTGACAGAGGAGCTAAAAATGACAGTGTAATAGCTGGGATGACATTTTGTTTAAAAACATGATGACAGAATGATCCTATGTCTGTAACTGTAGCTGCCTGCTGGGCCAGGAGTCAGCCATTATTCTCTACTTAGCCACTGTCTGTCTCGTTGGTCACCCTGAAAGCTGCCTGTAATGGGCTGTGATGAGTTTCTATGACTTATGATAGGATCTCCCATGTCAGCCCATGTCATGCAAATATTTATGTCAAGTAGGAGCTCTTAAGTTAGCGAGCACGTGCCCTGATAGATGAGAATTCCCTACTGGAGCTGGAGTGACACAACACTTTTGAGGCAGCAGGCTGTTTCCTCTTCCAGTCCCCAGGTCTGGCCACCAGCGCTGTGCCAGGGCACTAACCTCTCTTCCTGAGAGAGATCCTGTGATTGAGAAGACCGAGTATGGTGTTTACTTTGGCTGCATTTCAGAGAGGAGCAGCTGGAGGAAGAAAGAGACAGAAATGAGCACAAAGACATTAAAAAATGGAGGATGTTTTAAAGAGCTGTTCTATTTATAGCTTCATTTTGCTAGTACTCCCTTTCCCCATTTTTTGAGACATGTGCTTGAAAATTAAATGCCTGTATAAAAGTGAACATATCTCAGAAACTACAGGGTTTATTTGGATCATTTAGGTATTTTAATAAAAGTAACACTCATCAGATTAACCCATAGGTGTAATAATTAATTTAAGCCCCAAATTTCTAGAAAACAATCCAACATCTGTTAATCATGTGGACCAAAACTAATACTAAATATATGAAATATGCCATTCAAATTAATGTGCACTCTAGTATTTTGGCACATTTGTAACTCCAGATGTTGTTTTCTGATTTTTTTAATAGACACCCACTAGAACAAGGGTGACTATAAGTCCAGTTCTGTAGAGCTACTATCTTTGAACTTTTAGATGCATTCCTGCTCAAACACACCTGAATCAAATGGTCATCAGCAGGTCATTCAGCTCTGCAGAGGCCTAACGAGCCATTTATTTGACTCAGGTGTGTAGGAGAAGGGATGCATCTAAGAGTGTAGTAGCTCTCGAGGACAGGACTGGACTGTGGCCCTCCTGCACCTAAACAAAAGAATGACTTTAAAACAAGAGAAAGAGAGCTGCTGTCTGCTCTCCTGCTATGCACCTAATGGTGGGAGGAGCTGCTGTTCACACAGAGGTGTTCACATTGGGATTATCTCTGGAACCTATTGGTCAATTTGTATGATTGGCACCTATTTTGAAATGTTATAACAAATAGAGTTTAATATATTACAAAAAGTTAATTGGATTTTCCAATCAAACAGTCTGGAGAAGATGTTTAGTTGCATTTTAATAAACCAGACAACAGATTACCTGATTCTGGAAGATACTGGCAGTGATTACAAACCAGAAGACATCAAAGGTAGGATGTGATTTATGATTATAGCTGCATGGTGCAAAGTTTGTTCTGGCTTGTTTATGCTGGGTTTTGGTTGTTGGCGTGCTGAGTTTGATGACACTTGTGTCATTTGAATCTGTGGAGCCTGGACTTTCATGTGATATGTTTTTTGTTTGAGTTATATGATTGCTGCATCAGTTTTTTTTTTCAGAGAACTTGTGTCTTTTTGCTGCTTTGTTTGTTGCTTGTTGTTGGAACTGTTTTTTTATGAGGACTGCAATAATATGATATGTATGTTTAATATCCCAAAAAATGTTTATTTTGATGAATAAATGACTTGTTTGGTAAAATTTAATATATTGTGATTTTTGCCCAGATTCTGGTCCAAGATCTAAATAAACTCTTTGTTTTTACACAGGAATAAACATTTAAAACTAAACTTAAAGTGCAATGAGATACTGAAACTTCAAAATGATTCAAATTCAAAAACAATTCATTTGTTGAGGCATCAAAAATAATGAATGGTAATGGAGGTTAATATTAAAAAGAATTGCTATGAACCACTCTTTTTTTTTTTCTTTTAAGACCAAAGTTATTTTAAGATGGCAGCCATCCACTTTGGCCTTGTTCCCGCTCTGATTAAACGTTAGCTTGTCTCTAGATCAGAACTAATCTCTATTTCTCCTAACTGAGGTAATCTATAACAGGTAAACTATTAATTGTTCATAACCTTTCCACAAGAACTAAAGAGATCTGAACAATCTCGTTTATTAGATCTAATCTAACACGCTGTTGCTTTGTGAGACTGTATGAATCAGTTTATTTATTCACTGTTTGAAGGGAGTAATTTGAAGTGAGAGAGCTGATAAATGCTGGTTGTGTCCCCCCATTGTGGGGGAGCGGTCTAAGTGGTGAACTCTCTCTTTCATCCTCTTCCATTGCCTGTGGCTTTCTCAAGCATCAACATTCTTCCACTTATCTTTATAGCCATTAGCGCTGTCAGCCTCCCTGTGTCTCTGCTCTGACTCACAGTGAGGCCCTCGCTCAGATTCCATGAATATCAGTCGACAAGAGCGATGCCTTAAAATCTCAGGACTCAAACAAATTCAGTTATTTGTGTTTCTTAAGGGAGTAAACGGCGAAGAATCTGGGGAGAGGACGGTGGAGGCCTTCGGCTACACCTCTGGCCTGGTTGCAAACGTGCACAGAGACAAACGCTGACAACAGACAGTACAGCTCGAGTTGAGTGTTGAGTAAAGTGGCCACTCTGTCTCTTTGAGGGTGAGTAGGAGGCATGAGTGATAACTAGCTCTGCATCTGCTCTGCTGGGTATGTTGCATTTTTGCACATAACTGTAGGAAATTAGACAAATTCATGAATAAACAAAAACAGAAACTTGTGTCTGACCCACAAAATTCAGATCTGGTTAAAAATACAAAAAATAAATAAATGTTCTCTTTTTCATGAATCATTTGTGATCAAGCATATCCACCAGGAGTCACTATTTTTATGATCCTGACACATTTTTGTCATAATCTGGCAGCATAAATAACACTGGCATCATGCATTTTTGTTAATGTAAAACTGAAAATGTATTTGCAGTTGCAATTAAAGTGTATATAATAAAATAATTTGTTCCTATGTTCTCCCACAAAAAATACATTTTATAACAGATTTCATTTATTTCTTTTGCTACTAAATAAAGTTAACAAAGCAGGACTCTAATTTAAAACATCCTCTTGGTTAAATCTGAGTGAGTCAGTTGTTGAAGTACCTCTGGTTTCCTTTAGAGGGAGTCTGGCATCATCCCTGTGGCTGAACACAAACACACACAAGTTGGACCACACACTGATTGAATGTGCAATCCTGTCATCAGTTTGTAATTACTAACTTTACTTGACAAATTTTAACCAGAGCAGATAAAATTAATAGTTTTCAGGGTTTTTTTCTGATTTTTCTCATCCTTCAGTGATTTTGAGTAGAAAGTGACATGCAGCACGTAAATTATACACCAAGTTCTGAGGCTTAACAGTAATTTATGTCTAATTAGAACACGGAACCTACGTGTTAAGCATCTGAACCAAACAGCCTTCAGCTATTGTTCATAATCTAATCCCTCAAGTAGCAGAATTTGGAGAAGACAGCGTGAGGATTTAGCTAATCCGCTAATAAGGACCTGCCTAATCTTCTTGAAACCGTTGTATACACACTGAGGTAAATATTCTAGGAAAAGCAAAGGTCAGAGGGATTGACCTTACAGAAAGTGATCTTCTGTGAAGGAAGACTTTTTTTGAAGTGATTTTTTTTTTCCTCTCTAGCTGATAAAAATTTGCACAGATTACACAAAAAAGCTGTTTTCTTTGTTTGTGCAAAGAATCATAGAATTTTCACATGGAAAGTATGTTAAAACATGAAACAAAGTGATCGTTTTTAAACTTATTAATGAATGCTTCTTGTTACTTACTTTGGTAATACTGAGTAATCAGAGTATAGCACTGATTTTTCTTAATGAGTACTTTTGCAAAGGTAAGTTCCCTGAGAACTCCTCAGCGACTAGAAAACATACATCCTCCATATGCTCTCTGGCTACTGATGTCAAGGCAGAGTGATTAGGTGGAAGTGGAGTTCATGTAAGCAACACTGAGCGCAAATCAGCCCCAGATCTCTGCACAAGATGCTCACTGCTTCACATAAGTCCTCTTCCAAGGAGCGCTGAGATATGTGATATTAAGTAGGCGGTCGTAAAACCTTGTCCGGACCCATGTGGCTTACAAGTAATAGAGAACAGTCAAATATATATTCAAGTTTTCAATGAAAGCTTGTTGAAAGTGTAATGATGTTAAAGTGCTGTCAGGGGAGCCCCAGCCTCGTGTTTTATTGGCTGTTTATTTTATTGGAGGACTAGCAATGAATCTGGGTAGCCTTCAGTGATATTGCCACAGAGTGGTAGAAGCATGAGAGATTTTATTAGCCAAACATTTGTTTCTCTATAATAAAAGCACCCAGGACTGTGTCTTTCCAGTTCAGTGGTGAAAATAGCAAACAGATGTGTGTTTGGTGTTTGGCATCCCTTCACACATCACTGCTTATGGTTCCCTAAAATTCAAAGTTTACTTTTTACATTAAAAAATCTAATTAATTATTGTGAAATAACTGCACCGAAACCCATAATACGATGAATTTCTGCTTGTATGATTGAGTCTTTTAAAACCCTGTGGATAAAATAAATAATATTCCCTCACAACGCCCTGGTACATAAATGTGAATGGAATGCTGCATGGGCTATTTCTGTTTCATTTTCTCAGCTCACTAACTGTTGGCTACACCGCAGGACGTGGTGACTACACCAGTAATACTTGGGCTGTGGAGCTAAATCTATTACAATAAGCATTTGCATAATACAGTAGTGTCATTGAGCCTATGAGGAGCATGTAATGATCCAATCTGTGTGGGACAGAATGAACACTTCTAGTAAATATGTAATGATTTTCACGTGGCTGCACATCTGACGAGGTGAGCACAAAAACCTCCTAGTGCTTCTGGTCAGCGAGTGCAGATACTTTCATCAAGCGGTGTCCATTAAGATCAGATGTTTTGAAATGAACGATTAATATCTTGTTGTAGGTAGCTCTTTGAACAACTTCAGTTTGGAGATATAGAGTTAATTCTGACTAGATTAACCAGCTAATCCTTGCAGCTCCTATAGACCAAACTACTATAGATTGCTGAGAAATTAAAACACTTTCTCAAAAATTCACATAAGTTCATGCAAAATCTATTTCATGGACCTTTGCATTATTGTCAGTTTTGCATTACTTCTGCAGGAAGTGGCACCAAAACCACTAGCTGCTTCTTTCTCTCTTTACAAAAACCCTGCAACTTCAATAATTAACCATGCAATATGAAACTGATGGCAATGAAAAGTTTATTTAATGTCTACATAAAATGCTTTTTACAATTGTTCATAACCTTTATAGTATCTCTTCAAGCACGAGGCACATCTCTTTGCAAACTTGACAAGTCTCTTGGCAAGTAAATGCATTGCATGTAATCAGTACAATAAATACAAGCAGGCTGTTCGAGCCAGCTGACACACCGGTGACTGATGTGGTTGCAAGTGAGTGGGCTGCAGGGATGGCCCAGATCAGCCCAATGAGGTCAGAAGGCAAAGCTCTGGATGCATTTGGCCCAACTGATCTCCAATTAAACAGGGCAGTGACATCAAACAACAAAGCAGACCACGTGAGCAACCTCCCAGTCTCTTGCCAAGACTTGTCACACACACCCTGCTCACCACAAGCTCACGAAGAAGGGAAAAAAAACGTACACAAGCCTCTTTCAGAAGTAAGTAGTGCACATAAGTTTGTCTTTATATTCAGACAAAGCCTGCAGAGGCCTGCAGAGCAGTAACCCAGTGGTTACTGCTCTGATGTTGGGTACATGATCCACTTTCTGTGGGGCTGTAGCCCCTGTGGGGAGCACACAGTGAGACCCTTTAAGGGCTTACTCTGCGATCACATTTCTAGCCTCAGAATAGGAGCCCCCCCAGTCAATGTATCTATGACTTTTATCTATCAATTAATACATCTGTCTCCATTGTAGGGGTCTGCTGCCCTGCTAGCGGCCTGACCAGGCAGTGAACTCTTGCATTCCTAAAAAACACGGTCATCCAGCCTCTGTAATTTGTCATGTTGGAAGTTGACAGTAAAAGGTCGTCCACTCCCATCGCTGGAGGCAAGAAAAAGCACCAGGATGAAAGTGCACGTTCAGACAACGGCTATTATGGCTTCCTCCTATTTGTATAAGGCAGGGAAGACACAGGCACACAGTTTTATCTAATCTAGGTCACCTATCCGTTTTATATTTGCAGGACTATCTGAAAGCAGAAGCTAGAATTGGTACATTAAAAGGCAATATTTGCAGCTCGTCATCATACTGTAATGTTTTGGCATTTAATTTGCATGTCATTGATAATACACATTTCAAGACATGCAATAAAAGATATCATTTGTAAGAATAGTGCACATGAAACGATTGCTATTTTATGATATTCATATTTATTCGACTGATGGTAACAATTTCACAGCACTTTCCATTAGTTTTATGCTTTAAGTTGCTGCAGTTCCACCTTTAGTTTCAAAGCAGACGAGCTATCCCTTAAATTGGGCCACCTCTGACTCCACTCCAGAGCGAGGGCAGGTCTGCCAGCAGCTCATCCATCATGCACAATAACAATTGATTCCCAAACACAAACAGAGCATCCAAGATATAAGGGACAGCTGGATCGGGAGGAGCACGGCTGAGGAAATGCACTTATAGGCATCATGGCCGAGCAGTTCAGCTCCTGTGTGCTGCCCTCTCTCCCACAGACTGGCATGATTTAGCCGGGTCCCTTCGCTTCCTGCAATTATTTTACTTCCGAAGCACAACATGGCCAGAGCCTAAGCACCGTGACTCTGTGGGGTTTGCTCTAATGGCTCCTGCAGTCCATCTACAGCTGAGCCTGGACAATTCTGAGCTCCAGAGGAGGAAGATAACAAAAAGTACATTTACTCAAATTGGTTGGACTAAAGATGTGATGATTTTTATCCCGTTGCCACTAAATTTTGCAGCTTTTCCTAAATTATCTTGTAAAACTTAACTTTAACCTAACTTTAAACATCAGCCGATTAATTTGAGGTGATTTCACATGAGCTGATAAAGAAAACAATGTGTCATGTTGGAAAAACAAAATAACACTCCCACACTTGCTCCTTTACTGAACCTGCTTTACCCTGTTGCAGGTCAAGGGAGGAGCTGAAGTCAATCCCAGCAGTCCACAGGCCAGAGTCAGGTCTCCATTCCATCACATGTAAACACACTTAATGTTTCACCGTCTTATGAAGCAGCATGGACTGTAGGATTTAGTGACATTATCCGTTAATGTTAAAGATTAAAACTAACTGTAACCCTACTTCACTCTCATTTAAATTTGCAGAAACGATACAGGCTGCAGAAAAGACAAAATAATGTTTAAATACAATCTATAAGAGGAACTCATTAGAAGTGTCTCCTCCACGAGGGTATAAAAACCTCTTTCACACATTTTCAATGATCAAGAATTCATGAAGTTGAATCAAAACTTTTATTATGTGCTACATCACAGATCAACAGAAAAACAGGCAAACTTTAATAAATGTTTGTCTTTTATCAGATGTAACAAGATTCATGTTAAATTATTTTATAATATACAAACATTTTAAGCCCCAAACTGCACTACAGTTTTGTGGTGCATAAACCCAACCAAGCTGATCTAGTTCTTGTCTGACCGCAGCATTAAATTAAATTTTTATTTATAAATAATGTTTGTTTTTAGGTTTTTTTTTGGCTCTAGTTTTATGTAAATAATTTCTGCAGTCCCGTCACTTGCCAACTATGTGAGCACACACTAAAAACATGTAACTGCTTTAGGTAAGGTGATTCTGATTAGCAGCTGCTTCTATCCAAAGTGACTTACAGCACAAACATCTGGGACAATGTGGGGTTCCGTTTTTTGTCCAAGGACACTTTGACATGTGTGGTGTGTGACGTGTAGAGGTGTCCTTGTGCAGAACCTCTGCTCAGTGTGTGTATAGAGAAGGTTTAAAAAGTGCAAATCTGTGTGTGTTTAGGTGAGAAACTCTTAAAACATCTAGCAAATCAGAGATCAAATAATCAATTTTCATATTTAGGTAGCAAAACTAACATCAAAAAGTCAAGGCGCTACATAAGTCATATTTAATTGTTAACTTTTCATGCCTTGTTGCAACAAAACACTGACTCATTCAGCTAACAGGTTGATCAGTTTATCATGTCTAAAAAAAACAAATTTTAAACATTGTAATCTGATGCATTTAATTTGCTGTGGAGACACATTTGACTCACATCCACTAACGATGAAGAACCATGGAGGGTTTCTCTAAAAGCTTCATACTTTGCTCATTTTATTGGTGGAAAGTAACTTTTTCTGAAAAGTTACTCCATTGATGTTCTGCTAACAGAATTCCATGAAGAGTTCTGGAGAACAAATTTTATTTATAAAATGTTATCTAATGTTCTAACAACTGGAACGATAGTTTCGTTTATTTAATGCCTAAAATGAAATAACGCTTATTAGAGCTGCATGATCCAATTACAAGTCAGTAAGTTTCAATCAGCTGATCAGGATGATGCTGTGATTGCATTTCTCTCTTTCTGTTGCACACAATCCCACCACTGTGGATGTAATAGTGCTTCTGTTTAATCTATAACTTTACTGCATGCAAAATTATTAAGTCTAAACCCGCTGTTAATCACTGGAAATGAACATTACGGTGGAGGAAAACTGAATTTCGAGGACTAAAAACTTTGGATTGCTGTCAGAAAGTTCTGATTAGAAATAGAGCAGCTCTGATTACCAACAGCAGCTTCTGAGAGAGTTTGTAATTAATTGTCTTCAAGGTGCTCTCAGGCTATTTTCATAAGCAATCATCCTAATACCTGGTGATAGCTGTATATTTTTTGCAGTCTAACTGCAGAATGTTCTGATATTTGGTCATTTTTCCCTCACAGATTCATATGTCCATCAATGATCAATAAGTGCTTTCACAAAGTTGTGAAACCAAAGTAAAGTGGGAGGAGCATCATAAGGTCAATAGTGAACCTTCATGTGCACTTATGCATGAATATAAAAAGGTTGCAAAAAAAGGAGGAATAATACATGTAATTGCATGCATGACTGCACAGTGTGGTGGGATATTATGAAAGTGTCGTCAGGACATTTTGTTCCCCTGATAGCTCTTAAAATTCAGCTGAACAGGTGAGAGACTTAATCACGCCGCTTTTAAGACCTAGTCCTCATAATCTACATTTTACTTTCACATTCTTACTTTTATAGCCTGTATCATTTTTATTTGGTCAATGATCCAACATTCTGCTCCCATCTGCTCGATCTCAATTAGGGAAAAATGTGTACATCTTATTATTCATTCATTGATAATCATCCTAAACACAACATGGAGCCATTTTGCTAATCTACACTGAAATATTATCAATTATTATGTTTTAATTTTTACCCAAGTGGCTCCCCTTTCTCCACTTACATCGCCCTCCTCTGCTCTTCCATGCAGCATTAGAGAGGCATCATTAGCGAGGACCAGTGGGAAGGCTGCCCGCAACGGAGCAAATGGAAGTCATAAAGCAGCCTATACTCATCGCATGGACAATACACACTGACCCTCCCAATCACTCTGCTGCTATCGCCTGACAGTTTGCACCAATGATACGGTAAACCACAGGCTTTTCAGACTCAATTTAGTCTTGGATTAATTATTCCATATCCCCATTAATACTGAAAATCATAAATGTATAAGGTTAGGGGCGAGCATGTTGTGTCATACTCACCAATGTGATGATACAATCCCCATAAGATGGTAGCCACCTAATTAAGATAGCGAGCTGCTAAGACTCATATATCTTTGTTATATCAGACAAATGCTCCCCTTGGTGCACGACCACGGCATGTTCAGAGTTTTTTGATGACTGAAACTTCTATTAACTTGCATTTAAAATTCAATCGCCATGGTATGAGGAACTACCATACCTCCATATCCATCTATATCTCGATATACCAGACAAAAATGAATTACCCGTGGTGCTAAATTGAATTTGTTGCAGCACAGCCTCAAATCCTCAGAATGTTTGGTGCCATAAGTGGATTAAAAGCTCCCTGTGATGTAAAAATATTCAATGCAACTGCTGTAAGAGGTTTTGAGGAGATGCTGCGCAGCTGGAGCACTTTGTGTTGTCATCTCATCAAGGTGGCAAGAGTTCAGACTTTGTGCCCGAGGGCTGCGTTGTCCATCTGAACTCCTGGCCTTTGGTCCGAGGTTCAGCTGTGCAGAGCCAGCTGCCTTTTGGACATCACACCTCTTAAGTGATTTTTGCGCAATAATCTGAATGGGACATAGATAATCACTAAACATTAAATCAAATCATTATAATAATTCTGTCACTGCTTTGGGTGCACGAGGCGTGTGGTTTCACTGAGGATAAATCTGTCCCACAAAACAACAAAGCTCCTTTTATTTGATTGTAAAAAGGCTCTTTTTGCTTCAACTGTTGGACTTCATCACCCACAAGTTGCTGCAACATGTGACCACGCTAAAATTAGTGCCGAGTCATGATTATTTAAAGTAAAAAGCTGTTTGCTGTCCAAGTCTTGATAAATTCTCACTGCTTAAAGAAACATCTTGAATTGTTTGACAACTTCTTTTTTATTTTGTCCTCCATGCCAAACTGAAAACTCCTTAAATCTGTCTATTGGTTAACACGTGGCTGTTGTGATCTACACTAATTTATGATATTTTAGAGCCTGTGTATGTTTATGAAACAAAAGACTTTTTGTGAGAGAAAAATTTCTTATGAAATGAGTCAGCATCATATGCTCCAGTTTGAGTTCTAGTTGCAACAAGACTTCTAATATTTGTTCTTGTGAAGGTTAAAGATCATTCATGCACATAAGCAAATGGACCTTTTGTTCATGATCTACTGTGACAAATGTAGCTGTAATTCCTGTAAAAATGTTTGATAGAAAAGTGTCAGAACACATAATTAATCACAGTTTGCTTCATCGAACTTGGCCTGCTTCTGTGTTTTGATGAATCACGTTTTCTTGTGCGTCATGTGGAAGCTTGTGTGTCTCCTTTCTGGGGACAGCGGGGCTCCTGGAAGCCCTTTGGGGAAAAATGAAATCCTCTGGGAAAACTGTGATGGTTTGTGCTACTCTCAGTGCTGTTTGCATGATTCATAGTCTTGCTGTGTTTGATTTGGGACTTCATTCTTTTTAATTACAAGTATAGTTTACCTATTTTTTATTAACACCAAAGAGGTTTTTTCTTCTGTTCTGCATTTAAGTGAATGCACATAAAACTGACTTTGTGTTTGAGTGCTGTTCCTGCTAAACGAATATGCAACATGGAAATAAACTGGTTTAACTGAAGAATGAAGTCAATTCATAAGCAAGCACTTTGAGTAATCAGGACAAATCATGTTAATGTTGATGTATTTAGTTTGGTTTGGATATCCCAAATAAATTCTACATTTATCAGTTTCAATCAAGACATTTTTGAACGAGTGTTTCATCAATAAAAGCCCTCGTGTTTTGTTTCCCTTCCATTCTGTGTGTAGATCTCCCACGCTGCAGAAACGCTGTTGGGTTTGTGACATTCAGTGCTGATAGAGGACATCATTTCACAGGAGACCTCACAGAGCAGCTAGACCAGGAAGAACGTGGCCAGATGGAAGGGAGCTGAATTGTCAACATTTCCCTGTTGACTAGCCAGCTAAGCAAGTTCCACGTTGCAGGGAGGTTTTTACATTCAGGAAGCGACACTCATCCACACACATTTGAGGGAAAAAAAGGCACAAAAACCCAAAACTAAAGTAAGTGCACAGAGCCTCCCGAGTGCCTCGTGTGAGAACGAGAGGACAGAGGTGAGGACTGGCTGTAATAAAGCCGTATGCCTGCTGTTAAGAAATGAAATGTAAAGCCATCACTGTGATCCATCTTCATTAAACAATTTCCCCTCTCCCTTGCTTTCGAGGGTATCAGTTTCAAAGGGTCAGGTGCGATTTCTCCTCCTCTTGGGTGTTGGCATGTGTTTAAATATACTGTAGAGTGCAGCAGCAGTGCAGTGAAGCAGAGGAATCGGAGGCCATTGGTCCCGTGCCGATTGGCTGCCATTCAAGGTTACTCTTGGAGGGTTTCCCATCACCCCCCTCTAAGTGATACATTGCAATCTGACAAATGCAAACTGTGACATTTAGGAAAGCACTGGGAGAGTAACTACTGTTGTGTTGTTAATGTGGGCTCCTCGCTGCCAAACTAGACTGTTGGGCGGGCAGCTTTACAAGCGTGATGTCCATTAAGCAGCCAGTTCATTCCATAATTATACTTCACGTTTCAATTTTTTAAAACTGTCCTCAGATTTCTGAGTGTTATGAGAGAGAAAATTGCCATTATAATACAAATATGGTGGATAAAGGAGGGGGAAACAAACATTTCCTCAAACAGATTATTTAAAGTAACTTTTCCACAGAAACAAACTTCAAAATATCTGAAGTATACCTTTAATGCTACTTATTTTTAAAATATAATTACTTGTGTGGTTTTCAGAAATGTTTTGAAAGAATAATTATTTAGTAACATCTAAGAAAAACAAAGATTAAAGGACTTTTTAAGAGGTAAAAAAAAGTTAGTGAAAATATCAGATGTTGTTTTGACAGTAATTACATGATTTATGCTTTTTTTCTTATCTAAATCAGGTCTAGTCATACTAGTTTTGCTGATTCATTTGGGAAAATACACAGAGACAGATCAGATGAATTGCCTTTCTTACACGGTCGTGTTTATCTAAATAGGAACTCTGATCAATCTTCAGCCTTTCTGTGAAGTTCATTGTCATGGCTGCCTCCTCGTAGTCTGAGTTATTGCTCGGCGTTTTCAGATAGCTGATTAGCTCATCGCCAGCGGGCAAATCCTTTAGGGTTTCAGTGAACAGGTGCACAACTTGGAACAGCCAAAATAAACATGGAAGATAATTCTTATATCAGTCAAAACACAGAAAACCTGGCAGTGTAGCCGTTTCAAAACATGGTGGAAAACTCTTTCATTTTGTTCCAAAATACAACGTGCTGTTCGCCACGGTTTCAAGGCATGCGTTAGTTACACGCTCACAGGGATGACTCCTCTACCATTGCCACCAAATTATCACCTTTTTTTGCTATCAGCTTTCTTTTCTTTAATGCGCCATTTAATGCACTTTCTCCTAATCCGGTTCATAGACAGAGGTGAATGGAAATGGTGCTGTGTGTGTTTTATGCAAATTGCAAGATGAGGTGATTAATTTATAATGAGTTTCAGTGCAATTGAAGGCAGCGGGAACCGATCAAGGGCAAGGACATTATGGAACGGTACAGGCTGCATAGGGGTGGCTCTGCTTGTTCTGCACTGTACCACAGCATGACAGTATCTCATTACATCTAGACAAAACACCTCCCCCATTGATAATGAGCATTTTTCATGAGGAGGGACCCTTTTTGTCTCTTGTTGTATTTTCTTCTTGCAGGCTGCACATCATTCTTCATCTGGCTAAATCGTGTATTGATCCTGCTCTGTTTCTCATATCCATTCGCTATAATGCGTTGTGTACTGTGCATGCAACATGCCCGAGCCTCTTGGAGATATTCTTGTTTACTACAGGATGCCATGTATGAACGGCAATGAATCTACAGTTTAACAACAATAGACTTTACTGGAGGCTAACTAAAATGTTCTTCATGCTGACATCGGCAATCTGTTGGAAGATAAACACAAACTGACATCATTTTATTTCCGCATCTAAGCATCCAATACTTTTAATAGAAGTGCAACAACAAATTGCTGTGTTTAACTTAGTTTTTTCCTGTGTAATAAAACTAAAAAATGTATCTTAGATAGATGTCTTTCATTTTTGATTGTGGACTGCTGGGAACGTTTCTGCAGATCCAGCTGTGTACTGAGTCAATTTCAAACCTCTCTTTTTTTCAGTGTTTGCAGGATTTCTCTAGTATTTTTAATGCAACAAGATTAGATGATGTATGTACTTATAATCCAATGGAGTCTGCTCCAACATATTTAATATCATGTATGGGAAGTCTGCAAAAACCAGTTGGACTAGCTGATCAGACGTGATTTGTGTCTACTTGTTTGTATCAGTATATATCCACCCTGTCTGAGTGTGTAATTATTGGAACAGTAAATAATTTATGCCAGAAAAAATCTTTGATAACAAACAATCTTTATGGCTGCTTGCACTGTTTTAACAAGCATTCAGGGTTTATCGTCATTATTGCATAAAAAAAAATCTTGACTTTATAATCATATAATCATATCATTACAGTGAAGTAAAAGAGCATTTTGTGAGTCCTGCAGCACCACCTAAACAGGTCTAGTTGCTTTCTTTCCCTGCTGTTTCTCAGTTCATGATATTAAATATTTACATGCTTCAACATCACTGAGATTGTGGCATTTTGCAAAATACTTTAAAACATAATAACTCTGCCTAAAAAGAGAGAGATCTTTTCCTGGCTAGCTTGCATAAAGCTCTCCTGTGGAAGACGTAATCTATTATTTAAATCTGGTTGGATGATTTTTGCACTAAATCATAATTATTGTGTTTTTTGTTCTTGCATCCAGCCTGGATGATCTGATATGCATTTTTTCTGACAATAACAGGAACCCCGAACGGCTCAGGAGGCTTAGCAGGGAGACACAAAACAGCAGTGGCACCGTTCATACCTCCAGGTGACAGAGCGCTGATGATCATAGCAAGGACAATGCCCTGCATGTGTCAAACAATTGGCAAATAATTTATGTCATCTTTTCCACTGTTATTTCCATGGAGGGCACTAACCGTGTTGCCAATATCAAACCTCCTGGAGAGAGGATGTGGAAGGGAAAAAAAATGGACAAGCTACAAAAAGACTGATGAAGGGAGAGAGGAGCAAAAGGAGTGGATTGGGGGAGGGGAAGAAGTGCCAGACTCAGCTTTTTTTCCTGACTGAAGATGCACAGCCATCTGTGAGGAGACAAACACACGCATGGCCATCATTTGTCCAACATCTTACGTGATGTGAAGGCTTTTCACTCGCCACGCCAACCTGTGTGGCGGATGATGTATGTGTTTCTTCAGTCCCGTGATTACTAGCATGGAGCTGCAGAGCAATGCTCTTCACCTCATCAGTTCCACAGGCTGCGCTCCAAGGTGGGTGAGGGATTCTCTGCAAGATGGCTTCTGACACACAGCACAACCAAGGCGTACCAGCATGAATATTATACAGTGCATTTCACCACAGCCACCCACTGTGAATAGATCAATCGAGGTGGATCAGGTGAATTAGAATTTTAATAGAGTGCCTGGGTACAGTAATTAAAAAGAATGATTATATTTTGGGCTAAATGTATGAAAAAGTGGAAGTGCATCAGGGTGATGTTTGCTCATACATGTTCTAAACTGAAACTGCTGCAAGGATTATTTAATTCTCTCATTATAGGTTTCTCACAGTGTTCCTTTCATGCCTAAAACTGTAACAAAAAATAGTACGCTATTTATCTACCATACGAAGCAGTTGACCTGTATGTACATAACATTTTTGCCTAGTTGTCTCCCAGTCATTAATCACTGCCAGGACGTAGGCGAGCATTATTAAGTTTCACTTAATTTGGAAAATTAAGCCCATTGCTCCTTTTGGTCTATAATTATCTTTCATGGCTGGTGGGTGATGCATAACAGGTTTACGTATGACTAATACAGCACAACCGAAAAAGGTAAATATAAAGCAGAGACAACAACTTGGTGTCAGCAGCCGAGCTGAGAGACGAGAGGGTGATAATTGTTGTGGGAGCCGTGGGAGCAATATGGGCTGTGTGAGGGAAAGGTAACAAACCAGTGAAACAATGGAAATGAATCCCATAAAGACTTGCAGCAGTCTGTTTTACACCGAGGACAAATTAGACTTAGGTCGCAACGTTATTAAGGCTTAAAATATATTTATAGACAGAATCTGGCTCTGTCCTTAACCTTAATAGCATTATAATTATATGAATGTGAAGGATTGAGTTGGATTTGAATTGGATATAAAGAATGAATTGGGTTTGAACTGGATCAATTTGTATTTCTGTGCAGTGCCCGATGACTGTTGTGGTGAATAGATGCTAAATCACAACATGCCCTTTTAGCAGGGATGTTGAATTAGGAACTGGGATGGGCCACATGACGCTGGAGACCCCGCAGGCCGGGGGGGGGGGGGGGGGGGGGGGGGG
>SSNR01000002.1:2716473-2787378 GCA_006937965.1 Callopanchax toddi | reverse complement strand
GGGGGGGGGGGGGGGGGCACCTGGGGGACCCAGCATTTAACATTAGATGATTAAAAGTTATTGTTTAGGGGTGCACCTACACAGACATTCATGCAAAACTGAACAAACAAAAAGTCTGTATATGGCTGGAGGGTCGCAAATATGCAGGTTGTGGGCTGCATTTGGCCCACGGGCCGCCTATTGAACAGCCCGGCCCTATAGGGTACAGTCCAGGACCCCCTTGTAAAGGAAATTCTGAATCTCAATGGGACTTTCCAGGTTAATAAAATTAAATAAATAAAAAGAAATCAAGTAGATTAGTTGAATAAATAATGTTCCATTTTTTGTTTTCTGCAAAATATAATGAGATTTTGTTGAAATAATCTGGTAATACACATTTAATAATAAATACAAAGTATAATTTAATAAATCACTAGATAAAAGCAACAAAAAAAAAAAAACACTAATGGGACACAAAAAATATATATGTATTCTCAATTTATATATTTTTAAATATTTTATATTAATAATGAATTCATTTTTATTTTAAAAAATACTAGAAATTGTTTTTCCAAAAAATACTTCATATTGTCCAAAAACAAGTCAAATTTTATTTAATTTAAAAATGTGATATTCTTTCATCACTTATTTCTGTATTACATTGTTCTGTTTGTTTTTTCACTTTTGCCTTTGCTTTCCCACTTTGAGTCATTAGGCTACACATAACATCATGATGATCACAGTAGGGAGAAAAAAATGATCAATGTTATGATGTCAGTGTCCATTTAAAAATGACCTCTGACAAATTCAATTCACTCAGAATATGATGGGAGGGAATGTGTTCCAGAAACATAGTGGGGGGAAAACAGGACAACACATAGCATCACTGCACTTCATAAGATTGCTTCTGATATGTTAGTTCTATCATCAACATGATATTGATTTTCATTTTTTTAATATTACAGTTAGTGTAAACAGCAACATTATTGCAAAACCCCCAGTGCCTTCAAATGTAATCAGTCCATGGCATCATGGGAAAATAAGGAGAAAGCCAGCATAACAGTAACGCATACCTCACTTGATATTTTTGGGTAAAAGATTAATCATCATTTATTTCATGCAATCTTGTTGGATTTTTTTTTTACATATTCATAATTGAATAAGATCTTAATTTTGGCAAAGATGGTAAAATCACAAACATTCTGAGACCCAAAACCAACAAACGTTGGTCGCAGCTGTTATTAAGAGAAGATGCTGGATACATATTTGTTCATTCATAGACTTCCTTTTCCACTCTGAACATGCCAAAAATACACAATTATTTAATTTAGTTGTCAACTGAAAGCACATTTATTTACCATCATGATCTGGGAATTAAACCTGCAGTTACACTAAAAAGCTAAATGTCTCCCTAATGCTGCGGAGCGGAGTGACCACTAATCTGCACATTTAGGGTAAAAAGTGTCAAACATTTGTAAAGAAGTCAGAAGTTCAGCTCTAAAGATGTAAATTTATGTTTTTATTGACAGTTCTGGTTGAAATCAGAGCAAAATATTCTTGCTTTAATCATCTAATGAACTCCTAGGCCATTCAAATATCTAAAAATCACTCTATTAGCAGGTAACCCACAAGTCTTAAAGAATGTTGGCTGCAAATTATCTTCATCTTTTCTTTCAGACCTTTAATTTATATAAAAAATATTTTAGTTTCTAAAAATAACCGGTAATTTATTTATAAAATCTATCATTTCCAGCCTTCAGAACAAGATCCTTAAGTTCAACTGGACAGGAAGAACAGGAAGTGTCCCTTCACTTTAAAGTTCACTACAAACCAAGTGAGCTCAGTCTCAATTAGAGCTCCATGGGCTGTCTGTCAGCTAACATATAGCCATTGTTCGGTGGCTTCATCCAAAAAGAGACCGATGTTTTTGTAGAGTGACCTGGGTAACTATGCTGTGTCAACTGGTGTCAGGCTACAAGTGCAACCTACCAGCCTGCCTGCAGGCTAAATCCCAGACGGGGTCCCTTGTGTCCTAAACAAGGCTCGCAAAGATAGGGTTCCAAGTGTCTTCCTTGACAAATATCTCTGGTTTATTAAGGACACAGAAGCAGAAACAGCCATGAGGATCAGACAGGAAACTGGTCAACTATCTGATCAGTTTGGCTGCAGATTGGAGTTTAAACTGCATGTGCAACAAAAAAGGAATATCAAGTTTATCATGAATATACCAAATGTTTCAGTGTTTATTAAAATGTGTTGTTTTGCTGTAGGACAGAGGTCAAGGCCTGCTCACCGTTGGGACTCCTCACCACAGACGTTGTTTCTCCTCAAAGAAAAGGAAGTCTTCTGTTTGCTTCAGCATGTTTCATGATCCAGTTAAGAACAAGAGCCAACCTTTAACCTCCTGCATGACTTTTCACAGCTTGTGTTGATTCGTCAGGTATCTCGACCTTCATCCATTGTGTTTTAATTCAAACTTTAGAATCAAGTTAATGCTTAGGTGGCGTTAATTGGTAGATTGCCGTTCTTATTTATTCATCTTTTTGGAAACAAACCAGGCCATCCAGTTCAGTGGCTCTCAAAATGGGACGCAGAAAAACTCATTAGGTTTCCCCTCGCCTCCCTCAGCTGTGGTTGAGCTACAGCAGGTTAAGTGTCACTCAGAAATTAGCGTTCTCCTGGTAGAGCAGTGGACGCCACATCAGCCGCCACCATTTTTGTAACTACATTAAACAAACCCTCTGAAGGCCTCAATGATGCATGCAATCTTAATTTTTATTACAGCAATTTATTATACACTCCCCGAGCTTATGACAGGCCCGACTGTCATTAACAGATTAATTATAATTTCCCCCTGTGCTCAGAGTTAAAGAGAAACGTGAACGCATACAGGCGCCCCTTAAAAACAACGTGAGCTGCGTAACTGCGTTTCATCAATCCAGTGCCTTTACCCTTCACCCTTCCTGAAAGTAAATGAAATGAAGGAACCGGGGGGCTGCTCCTGTGGTCCTCCCTGCAGCCACTCTGAATAACAAAGCACTGGTGCACCATAGAGGGAGGCTCTCCTCCCAGTTCATCCTGTGCCAAGAAACTCAAAGAAGACATGATCACTTCCCTTCAGTTCCACCTCCTCCTGGGCTTTCTGCATAAACATGACAGTAACACACAGTGAAGATGTTAATAATAATCTGATTTTTCAGCTCAGAACGCTACGACTCACTACGATGAAAAGTTTAACTTGATCGCAACTTTAAGATTCAAGCACCTTTGGTTTGCATTGCAGAAAGTTGTGAAATAAAGCACTAGATTTGCAAAGGGTCTCCAGTAAAGTGTAAAAATGATTGCAAGTAGTACAGTTTTTGCACAATGTAGCTAAAAATAATAAAGTGGCTCATTCATTTTCTACTCCTACTTGATCAGGGTTACAGGTGTGATGGTGTTTCCAGCTGCTGTTGGATGAGAGGTTGGCCCTGGACACGTCGCTACTCCATCACAGGGTTATACAGAGACAAGTGACCATTCTGCCACATGCACACACTCGCACACTACACTATAGGGCTAATTTAACCCAACACATATCTTTTTGAACTGTACCTCTGATACATGAGGAAAACATACAGAAAGGTTCCCCACCTGGAGTCAAACCTGCAAAATTTTAACTGTGAAACAACCAACTAACCACCAGACATGACAGGATAAGTAGTCATTTAGATCTGTTTGTGTTGATAACATGCTTATAGAGTTAGAATGTTAAAGAGAAACAGCTTGGTTTTAAATTTATCCCACTGTTTTGTTTAGTTCTTTTGCATATTTCCTCCATTAAAATGAGTCACATTAAAACAGTGAGCAAAATTTGGTAAATTACAGACTTTTTTATAATAAACTTGAAATATTGCATTAAAAGCATAATGCTGAAGTCAGGTTAAACTTAACTGACATGCAAATATATTTTTATTTGCCTGATATGTGGGGGTTTATTTTGTTATACAGGTTTAGACTGCAGGCAGGTTAGTTTACATTCAAACTCATTTACTTTGTTTTGTAAACAATACCTGAAGCAGATGTCTTTGGATTGTCTTGCATAAAATGTTGCCAGAAAACTAAACAATGTATGTGTTGATTTTGCAGGTAAAATCTGGACTTTGCTAAATGACACTTCAAAAATTTGAATACACAAAGCCCTAAAGAAATTGCATTGATGATATTTGAAAATGCATTAGAAAAAGACATGTTAAACACAGGCTGCAAGCTATTTATAACATGCAGGCTTGCTGTCTCCTGCAAGTTAATGCACAATCTCGGAGATATTGAGGTCAGAGTAAATTTAGCAAAAGGCTGAATGTAGTTGAGAAGAAATTCATTAAATCATTCCTAATAATCTAACAGGTCTCACCTTCAATTTGTGCTTCATAAAAGTAATTCCATCATAAGAAATCAGCATCTCATGTTACATCATTAAATGTTAACACCCAGTAAGTGTTATAGTTAGCAGTTAGCTCATTCAAACTGAGCTAAAAACCCATTTCATAGAAACCCATTTCTAACCACTTCAAACTGTAAAACTCATCACAGTAACACATTTTTTTAAAGAAGCTTAATTCTACATCATGGCTGCCGCGTGAAGCTTTTTGTTTGGGTCCGCTTGTTGCAGCAGTACACGAACAATGTATAAAAGGAAGCTAAGAGTAATGACACAAATACAATGTTTCATTTATGAGTGAGACACAACAGCAAAGAGAGCTGCATTTCATTAAATTTTAATTAAGACAAATGATCTGTGAGAGCTTACCGTCTCTTAGGTGGCTCTCATCATGTGACAAGCAGCTGGCTGAGGACAGAAAGAGGAAGCAGAGAGAAAACGGCAGCTAATGAACAACAACAAACTCACAGGTTTCTAATTGAGTTACATATGTGGAGGACTCAAACTAAAGCAGCTAAAACAAAGGTGGCTGTTGTAGTTGTGAGATCGCACATCCTACCTGCAGGTGGTGTTATTAATAACAGGACCACTGAGGTGAGAAGAGGTTAGCAACATGCCATTAATGAGACCTCACAGTGCTTTTTCTCCTACACTAAAGGTTTTGCACATAATGTCATCAGCAATGTGTTGCACTGTGGTTACACCCACCAAGTGGCATAAAGACGCCTTCAACTTAAACCGAAGTCAAAGAAAACAGAACTATTATGGGAAGACAAAAATATTTGGCAAATATTAAAAAAATTAAAGAGAAGAAATTCAAATGCAATGCTGTAATTCATAGGACAAAATAAATCCTGGAATATAAACGTGTATTTTCAGTAAACATTGTCTCTATTTTGTAAATTTTGGACCAACTACATCCTACGAAGCTACTAGCTGACTCATAAACAGTGCATTGGTTTATCTAATATTTTTTGTTGATAAAAAGCATCTGCGTGCTTCTATTCATCTTTGTTGTGGGTGTCAGTTAAACAGCCTCAGATTAACAGTCTTGGGTTTGAGTTTTGATTTAATCTTTGTCGTTATGCTTTAGGATTTTAGTCATCTTTTAATATCATGCTATCCTCGGTAATCTCTGCTTCCAGCATATCATCCACCTCTTTCATGAACATATTTAATAACTAATCACCCCTACCAGTATATACATCCATCCTCATGCTTTCTTTATCTCTTTGACACACCCTTCTGCTGACTTTGTTTTTATGCTGCCTTGGGATTACTGCTTCTTTAGTTATTAAAGTTTAAGTTTTGATCCTGAACTGCCTTTGTATTTTGTTTTTATTCTAGCACTATCACAAATAACTATGACAAATTCCTGCAAATTAATCGACATGAAAAGTAACTTACTTTTTAATGTGCCCTAATAATCATGAGGTGCACAGAGACTTATAACTTTAGCACATAAAAGTAGGGAGCCTCTTGGTACGGTGGCCCAGAAGGTTCAACAAATACAAAAGCCACAACACAACAACAGAAAGCCACAAGGGATGTAATAATGAAAAGGAAGTGGTGATTAAACAGAAGTTAAAAAAACGGAATTATAAAATGAAACAGAAGTTGTGGTCAACCGGAACCTTTTATGCTAATACCTTAATTTAGCTAAAATGTAAGTAAATGAGAGCCAACAGCGTTCAGATCATGGTATACTGTGGTGCTTTATAGTACTGGGCCTTGCAGTTGTGTCTAATCACCAGGATCCAAACATTGTCTCTCATTTACTTTAGTTTTTAGCTAAATTAAGGTATTAGCATAACTTCTGTTTTAGCATGTTCCGGTTGATCACAACTTCCACTCTTTTTTTTGGTTCAGTTTTTTTTTACTTCTGTTCCATCACCACTTCCGATTTATTAATTCTTCTGCTTTGGCTTTTGTTGTTGTGTTGTGACTTTTTGTTGTTGTGTTGTGACTTTTTGTTGTTGTGTTGTGACTTTTTGTTGTTGTGATGTGACTTTTTGTTGTTGTGTTGTGACTTTTTGTTGTTGTGTTGTGACTTTTTGTTGTTGTGATGTGACTTTTTGTTGTTGTGTTGTGACTTTTTGTTGTTCTGTTGTGGCTTTTTGTTGTTGTGTTGTGGATTTTTGTTGTTGTGTTGTGGATTTTTGTTGTTGTGTTGTGGATTTTTGTTGTTGTGTTGTGACTTTTTGTTGTTGTGTTGTGACTTTTTGTTGTTGTGATGTGACTTTTTGTTGTTGTGATGTGACTTTTTGTTGTTCTGTTGTGGCTTTTTGTTGTTGTGTTGTGGATTTTTGTTGTTGTGTTGTGGATTTTTGTTGTTGTGTTGTGGATTTTTGTTGTTGTGTTGTGGCTTTTTGTTGTTGTGTTGTGGCTTTTTGTTGTTCTGTTGTGGATTTTTGTTGTTGTGTTGTGGATTTTTGTTGTTGTGTTGTGGATTTTTGTTGTTGTGTTGTGGATTTTTGTTGTTCTGTTGTGGATTTTTGTTGTTGTGTTGTGGATTTTTGTTGTTGTGTTGTGGCTTTTTGTTGTTGTGTTGTGGCTTTTTGTTGTTGTGATGTGACTTTTTGTTGTTCTGTTGTGGATTTTTGTTGTTGTGTTGTGGATTTTTGTTGTTGTGTTGTGGATTTTTGTTGTGTTGTGGATTTTTGTTGTTCTGTTGTGGATTTTTGTTGTTGTGTTGTGGATTTTTGTTGTTGTGATGTGGATTTTTGTTGTTGTGATGTGGATTTTTGTTGTTCTGTTGTGGATTTTTGTTGTTCTGTTGTGGATTTTTGTTGTTCTGTTGTGGATTTTTGTTGTTCTGTTGTGGATTTTTGTTGTTGTGATGTGACTTTTTGTTGTTGTGTTGTGACTTTTTGTTGTTCTGTTGTGGCTTTTTGTTGTTGTGTTGTGGCTTTTTGTTGTTGTGATGTGGCTTTTTGTTGTTGTGTTGTGGCTTTTTGTTGTTGTGTTGTGGCTTTTTGTTGTTGTGTTGTGGCTTTTTGTTGTTGTGTTGTGGCTTTTTGTTGTTGTGTTGTGGCTTTTTGTTGTTGTGATGTGGCTTTTTGTTGTTGTGATGTGGCTTTTTGTTGTTGTGTTGTGGCTTTTTGTTGTTGTGTTGTGGCTTTTTGTTGTTGTGATGTGGCTTTTTGTTGTCGTGATGTGGCTTTTTGTTGTCGATGTGGCTTTTTGTTGTCGTGTTGTGGCTTTTTGTTGTTGTGATGTGGCTTTTTGTTGTCGTGATGTGGCTTTTTGTTGTCGTGTTGTGGCTTTTTGTTGTCGTGTTGTGGCTTTTTGTTGTTGTGATGTGACTTTTGTATTTTGTTGAATCTTTTGGGTCACCGTATCTTGGCAAAATATCCTATATTGTTGGAAAGCCTGATTAGTTACCTCTATAATCAGGTATAACTTGTAAGAATCATGCAGAGCAACACAGCAATAAGTGTGGGTAACCCTAACCCTAACCCTCAAAATATCCTAAAATACCCTGTAATCCTGTTGATATTCACTCTGGTTTTGAGCTGCTGCCAGGTGTTGCAGTCACAGGTGTGCGACTGACACCTTACAGATTATTTAGTAATGTTTAGGTTGCATGGATCTCTGAGATCTTGATTTTATTCCTGATGCAACAATTAGTGCATGACTTCTACATGGGATTTTTTAAATCAACCCCTCATTCAAAACCTTTTGTTTTTGCTCTGTTTTACTCTTTGCAATCACAGTTTTCTGAGGTAAAAAAGTGCAAAATTTCCTCGTTATATTAATCCTGATCCGCCTGTATTTACATGTCAGTCAGGTGATTTCAATAACTTTACACTTATTTAAGTATTTACATTCCTCGTGTAAAAGTAACTGACCTGCTATTGCTTTCTGCATCACATTTTTTTCCTGACAAGTTTCAGGAATAAAACTCAAAGCTCTAATTTAACAACCTCTCTGCAGAGTTCGGGAGGTCAAGCTTGGAATACAGGGAGTGTAATAATAAAGTCATGCTCAATGAGACAAAATATGTGTTCCTGCTGCGTGCACCATACCAACTCTGAGAACCACATTAGTGGAAAGTCACATTCATCGAACTCTTGACTAAAAACGTCTAATGTCAGCACTTCCCAGGAGGAAAATTATGTAATTTATTTTCCTGTCAGTCAGACCTGACTGGAGTGCTGTCAGTCACCGTATGAATACACTGCTCTGCTACATGTCATTAGGAATGACAACAACCCATTTTCAAGAGGTACTACGCCCAGCTTGTCAGCAACACATTTTTCTTGAGGAAGGTTTGCTTTTAACCTTTTTGGACCAAATCCAAGCCCTCAGTTTGTGGTTTTAGGACACACAGTCTGAGGATGTAGCAACAAGAGAGTTTAGTGTAATGGATACAGCTCACTAGTGTAACAAAACTCCAGAAAAATTAACTACAACATCATTTCAGTGTTTTCAAAAGAAAAGGTCTTTTCTATCATCAATTTTCAAATGGGAAAGATGGTTATATAATATATGCAAGCATTGTGCAGAACTGAGGAAGATTGATGGACTTATGAAGCCCTGTGCAGTCCCGGTTACACTAAGGCGAGCTTTCCCCTGGGCAAGTGAGATTATTGGTCGAAGTTCAGCTATAACTTCATTTTCTATGTGGATGAAATGCACCTTTAGGGCAGAGGCAGTGGGTGGAGGAGAGGAAGGGCTTTATCACAAACCGTGCTTCCTCCTCACACTGATGCTCGCTGTGAATCAGAGGCTAAGGCAGAAAAGAAATCCACTGCTATGGAGCCTGGCTCCTGACAGAAATTAAATTGTGTCCACAGACTTTTCATAAAGAAACCCTACATCTGTGTCAAGGGTGCCATAGTCTCAGTTTCATTACAAAGGAAGCCAGAAAAGGCCTTTTTGTTTGTACTCTAAATGTTACAGTGAACTGAAACCGCAAATTAGAAATGTGACTGAAGAAACACCACAACTTAAACCCGTACTCTAATCTACAGCAGTTTAAACTTGTTACCCAGCTGTTCATGCCTCTGATGGGACTCCTCTTTCTATATCTATCATTTTAAATGTATCTGTACAGGCTGTTGGGTGAAATCTTGATTCAACGCGACACAATGCTCACAAAATTCCCAGCTCACTCTTATTCTCCTCTTGATTGAATCTTCAGAGACAGAAACAGTGTTCAAACGAATATCAGATTGACAGATTGATACATGAGGATGCCGGTCGCGTTGATAGCAGCAATCTGTATGAAACACAGGCCAGAGCAGTGAAGAGAAATTACTTATTTTTTTGATGCATGGACCCTGCTGGTGAGCCCATAGTTCACAGAAAGTTCAGTTGAGCAGCAGGCTCTGTCATGGTCCTTTTTGAATGGATTCACTCTCCACTATCTCTCTGGCAGGCCGGGCTGTAATGGATGAGGTGCAAGGCTCTAACAAAAAGCACATCTGCATCCGCACGATAAAGTGTTTCACAAAAGAGATTCAGGTTTTCTTTGAGCACCTAGAGTTTCTCACACATGGTCCTCATAAAGAGCTGAGGAGCATAACTAACCATAAGGTTCTCCTAGTGGTGGAAAAACTAGTGGAAAACTTTCCACTTTTGTTTAAAGTTATGACTAAAAACTTTCATTTTAACGCAAAACACCACCCCGCCGCTCCAGTTATAATATTTTTCCACAAATTGGTAACGACGAGCCCATCAGGATAAACTGTTCTGAGGTCTGTCTGTCTTTTGCTCCATTATTGAGCACATGTCATTGCTCTAGGTAGGCAGTATATTGTAATTGACTTGCTGGCCCTGAGGCAACTGGAGAGGTTAGGCATCTCAGTGGTCATACCTCAGTGCCTCACAGTTGGCAAGGCTGGGCTTGCAACAAATCACCCTTCCACTGACAGCCACACTCGCCTTTTTCGCTGCTCGCTTCCTGTGAAACTGCAGCAATGGCAACAAAATGCTTGAAAGCCAAGGGCAATGCATTTGAATACTGGTCTACATCGGTATTTAGCTGAACACAGAATAGATATTTTCAATCAGAGGGCATAATGAAGGGAAAGTTTTGGATACTTCAAATAGTTCAAATTTACTTCAGATCTAAAGTCTTTTCAAAGTCCAGCTTATTACCTTGTATTTATGTGCAGCCAGGAAACAGGTGCATGCATGTTAATTGTTACTTTCTCACCATATTTATTAAAATCATTATAATGTTATGTTTTAAAATTTTATACATGAATCAAAAGAGTAATCCTAAAAATAAACATTTTGAATAAAATCTAAATATATGGAAGTGTAAAGAATCTAATCCAAACATATACAGTTGGATGTAAAATCTGTCAAATGCATAAAGTTACATTTAAACGATAAAATCTATTTATTCATGTGATGTTTTCAACAAAATATTTATCGATCATGAAAATTCTGACTGATGTCTAATGAAAGCAATGACGGTGTGGTTGTGTAAGCCTTAGGTTAGATTGAACTTCATAAATTTGGATTCTATTCCAGATTTGTAGAGTATCGTTTAGACTATATATTTTTAATTTGTATTTTTTCAACACATTTTTCATTTAGTTTTAAGCTAAATGTGGTAAATGCAGCTGTTCATTTTGAATGCATTCTTACACAATCTGCACCCCATACAATGCAGCCAATAATCAAGCTCAAATTGAAACGGTTGTAGAATAAATCTGATATTAATCATTATTTACCAAGTACACATGGACAGATAAATACTGACAACACAGAAAGATTACATTAGCATTGTGTATTCAGATTATTCCTGGTGGTCAGAGTGCATCCCAAAATGTTCTGGTTTGATTTTATTCCATCTATCATTATTCATTTTGCCAAACACAATGCCATTGGTTCCCAGAAGAATTATAGGGCTGCACTGCAGAAGACAAACAATTTACTGGCACTTTGCCTCACTGAACAGCACTGTCAGCCTGCCAGGAACCATCCATTTAAAACAATACATGCTTTAGTCACTAAGCTGCACATTTCTTCAACACAATAACTCACACTATTCATGGAACCATTCAAAATGTGCCAACTACTTAAAATAATAGATGTTTAAAAGAAGTGTTTATCGCACTCTAATCGCACAGACGTGTCGTTTCATTTTACGCCTGATGAGTAAAGCTACAAATATTACACAGATCAAATGAGCAGAAGGCTTGTGTTGGAAAAACACCATCAGCCTCCACACCTTTAGACTACTTCACCTTTAAACAGCAGAAAAAGATTCTTCTTGGCAGGCTTTTCTGCATTAACTCCCTCTCCTAGCAGAGTGTAAATTAAGTGGGGAGCTGGTGCAGTGTGCCGAAGCAGGAATGTGGGCCTGAGGCGGAGCATAGCGGAGCAGCGGGATGCTCCAGGGGAGCCGGAGGCCACATTATGCTGCAGCAGGGCCAGAAAGCTCACTGTCTGACAGCCCCGCGCCCTCAGTGGACACACCGGGACCACTGCCACCATATTCTCAGGACATTTACATTATTCAAAGATAAATGCATTGTCAATTTTGTGTCTCCCACAGTAGATATGTGTGCCGCTTCACTCCTCCTGCAGCCAAAGGTGGGCTCACCTCCGCCCGCTGGAAGACACACTACAAATGAAATCAAATGTCTTTCTGGATGGTGCAGAATTACTTAACCCTGCAGGCTGCCACAGTGCTCTCGTGTTCAGGATTGTAATGCAGGGGCTTGGAAAGGAGAACAATAGAAGAAGGAAATGTGTCATTTTTAGCTAACAGTGCTTTTAAGGTTTATTTAGAGGTTTGCTTGGTTTTGCTATTTTTAAATGTGTGTGCATATTTTAAGCATAGCCTGTCACTACAGGATTTTCATCATGTTTACAATCAAAATAAAAAGCCAAAGCATCAATAAAATTGCTATATCATGAAGATCTGAAGACCATGACTTATCTTTTTGCCCCATCTTGTATAGAACTGAAAATCTTTATCTGGACATGAAAAATCAAAGGATTTCCTCTCATGATTCATCCTCAAATAAATATTTTGCCCAAATTTCTTGACAATCTCTTTATAGAAGCAAATACTACAATAGTATATTCTAACACAGCTATTCATGGATAATCAATGAAGGAACAGTTACTGACATGGCAGAGGCTTGAGTCACTGCACCTGTAGTCATATTAGATATCACTTGAGAATGCATTTTTAAAATTGCATAAATCCCTTTCATAATTGAGAATAAGCTGGATGCATTGGAGCAATAGCAGGTGGTCCCGTTTTAAATGTCCTGTGAGGATAAATCTCAGTCATCAAAGGAACCAACACCCTTTGTTCAATACAAGATTCAGTGCAATATATTAAGTTTTAAACTTAAAAGCAGAATTTTTCAAATGGGTGAATATGTGATTTTTTTCTGCATTGCTTTAAAACTTAAAGGAACAATATTTAAATTGAGTCTGGTATCAAGTCAGTTAAAGTTTTAAACTTGTGGGATGTTGATTTGCTCAGTTAGCAGAGGAGGTTGTTCATTAGTGGAGGAGATTCCAGGGGACAGAGTTGTGCTAGGAGAGCTGGACAGGACAGCCAGAGGTTCTTAGCCCATCAGCAGGACCGCTATCTGCTCCTTTGTGCAAGGAGGAACAGGGTACCACCAAAACCCCACAATGTGACCTTTATCAGGCCTCTAGTGTGAATGTCTCTGACCAAACCTTTAGAAATAGACTTCATGAAAAAAAAGACTTCATGAAGATGGCCTGGAGGCCTGACGTGTGTCCTGTGCTTACTATCCAGCACCATGGAGCTCGACTGGCAATTCCCAGAGATTAACAGAAATGGCAGGTCCAGCTAGCCTAGTAGTGGTGGTGTGTTGGTACTGGTCTGCAGGCAGATTCATGAAATAATGCACAGACCTGTACAGGATAAATGATGGCACCTGTCTGCCATTAGGTATCAGGATTAAAAATCCATAGACCCATTGTTAGACCCTTCACTGGTGCAGTGGGTCCTGGGTTCCTCCTGGTGCATGATGATGCTCAACCTCCTGTGGCAAGAGTATGCAGAATTTGATACCATTGACTAGCCTCCACACTGACCTGACCTGAATCCAATAGAACATCTCTTGGACATCAAGTTTTGGTCCATCTGATGTCTAGGTTGCACCAGAGGCTGTCCAGGAACTCAGTGGTGCCATGGTCAGGATCTGGGAGGAGATACCTCAGGACACCATTTGCCATCTTGTAGGGAGCATGCCCTGATGTAGTCAGGATGCATACAAACATGTGGAGGCCATCAATGTATATGTATATATACTCCTCTGGTTCATTCACACCCTGTTGGAGCCTCCTGTTTACTACTGACGTGACCTCACCCTGTTTCTGATCAGCTTCCTGTAAGTCCTTCTCTCCCAGTGCACCTATTGGTTTTCTTATAGCTTTTGTATAATTTATGCCTCATCAGCCTTTTATTTCTTATAATAAAGTCTTTAGTTGTAGTTCCTGTCTCCTTCCTCCTCTTAATGTTGGATCCTCACCCCCCGCAACGTGACAAAATGTGCTTCTACAAGATTATTTTCAGGATCTCAGACTTGAATTTTCGGATTCATTTTATTTTGGATGCACCCTTCACTGGAATCAATGAAATCAAAAATCAAACAACAATGATCAAACCTTGGCTTGACTTGGAGCTGGAAGAGAAAGTGTGGGAACATTTTGACTTTTGCGAGTAAGAATTCTCATAATGACAAAAAAATTATTTATTACACTTTTTTATTAGATTATTTTTTGTTTATTCCTCACCTCACTGTTTTCTCCATATGGTCGAGAGTGCGGTGGGCAACATTCCCATGAGACTGTTCTCTCCCATAGCCATTTTCCCCAGCTCCTCCAGTGGGACCCCAGAACAGCCAAGAGATACAGTATAACCCCTCCAGTGTGTTATGGGTCAGCCTGGGTGCCTGCTGCCAGCAGGACATGCCTGAAACACCTCCCCAGGGAGGCATTCAGGAAACATCTTGATCAGATGCCCAAACTCAGCTGACTCCTCCTCTTGCTGGGGAGAAACAGCAGTTCCACTCAGGTCTTACTGGATGGCTGCCTGAGATCATCACCTATATGGTTGAGTCTGGCCACACTGTGGAGGAAACTTTTGACCGCTTGTATTTGCAATCTTGCTCTTTGGTCATTAAAGCTCATTACCATAGGTGAAAACTGGAATTTATCTCCCTCTTCTCCACAACAGACTGGTTCAGAGTCCTCATCATTGCAGACGCTTCATATGGCTTTGGACCAAGAGCTCAAGGCCACAGCTTGATGAAGCTAAGAGGACCACATCATCTGCAAAAAGCAGAAATGAGATCTTAGTTATGCTTAACATTATCTTATATTTTTGCCTTTGCACATTGCAGAGAAGAAATGCACTTTGGCACAGTTTAGGTTAGATCAGAATGACCATTTGCTCATTTCTTCTCCACTCGTCATGTCAGAGGTATCCAATGGTCATTTGAGCCAAGTCCTGCATATTTGAAGTCCAGTTTATAATGACTTTTTTATTACATTAATTGAAGTAAATTTAAACTGAGAAAAAAAGAATGTTGCTGCATTAAACTCTGTATAAAAATGACTTTATGCAGGAAAACTCCCTGTGTGTTACACTTCCAAACAAACTGTTGATTATCAGTTTTTTTTCTTGTAATATCTGTGGACTGTCTTTGATTTCTAGGTATTTATTCACAAGTCAATCAAAAATATCTTAGATATAGATTTTCAGCTGCAAATACATTAAAATATGATTCATATAAATAGTTTTAATCATAAATAAACATTCAGCCCCAGACGCTGCACAAGACAAGCTGTGGGATGAAAGTGGAAACTTTCTTGAATGAAATGTTAACTTTTATTCAGAAACTTATGAATATAGTTATTCATTCAACAATCCATCTCTTATATCTGAAAGTCACAGACTATTTTACTGAAATAATGTGTCTGGGATTACAAATGAAAACCACACAGGATCATTCTTTATCTGGCAGACAGATTAAATTCCAAACCCTGTTACTGTAATAGGCACACTTGTAGCTCGCCATGAATTAGAGCTCTAATTATATTAGGTACTATTTTAAACAAAATAACACATTTCTTATGATCCATAGGTGTAATTTATAGCAAAGCCAGGTTCATTTTCTTGAGCAATCAATTTCGTGGTGTAGCAGAAGACTAATATAATTATGTAAAGCGCTGAGAGCTGAGTATCGCAGTCAGCACAGAAGGCTTTTTTTTTTTTAAAGATAAATGAAGATGCAATTTATTCACTCATAATTTCATACAGAAAATGCCATGGAGCAAATCCATATGAGCATCAGAAAAGAGCCGGAGCACTAATACTTTTTGATATAGACTAGCAGTCAGGCTTTGGGTATAATGTATGAATTACCTCAGGTTTCCTCACATCACTGAGTTATCTTTCAAACAAGGAAGGAGGAGAAGAGGAGCCTTTTGGCCAAGCCCTCTAAATCATCCCCACAGGAGTGAGTCATTCATTACACTTACAATTATATCAATATCACTAACACGTAAGAGCTGCGATAAATCCTCACACACCACTTTCTGTGACAGAGTGTGTGATCCATGTAGAGAGATTCCTCAGCTGCTGTTATTCTTAGAGTGGTTGCGGGTTTAAGTTAACATGCTGCATGAATCAACACAATGCAACACCTGGAACATTTCAAGCTACCAGAACAAGATCCAGATTTTAAGACTTTTTAAATTTTATTTTACACTTCTGTTTGAAACATTTACCTTCAGAGAGCTATGATATTGTCTTTTCTGTCAGTTTGATGCAGGAAAAGGTGGCTGTGATGTTTTTTGTTTTTGTTTTTAGAGGTTTTAATTTTGGGATTCTGTTAAGTGAATCCAGTCATCAACAGAGCAGATGGCTGCAGTAGATTCAGATTACTGAAATAAAATTTATTTTGCCATAGAATGTAGCAACAAAATGATCAAAACACAAATAACTGAAGATGAAGCACATGAAAGAGGTATTCAAATGACATAACAGTCAAAATGGCAACAACAAAAAAACTGCAAAATGGCCAAATTAAATATAAAACTGCCAAAATAAAACCATAGAGATGGAAAAATGACAGAAACATAATAACTGCAATGAAAAACAAGACCTAAAATTTATAATCAGCTGCTTCAAATTGCTATAGTTTAAAAAAAAATGGTCATATTTAATGCAAAACTTGTGTAACATTAAGCATGAAAAGCAAATTAATGTCACAGTGCAAGAATAAATTTGCAGGATTGTTTTCAAAAAGAAATGCCAGCAGGTCTAAAAATTATAAAGTGAAATCATGCAAACACACAATAAAAATGTGATGTGTGCAAACAAGAACCACAACAAACAAATGCAAAAAAAAAACCTCTGGTTCATCTGCAGATAAACACCACAGCACAGATTGTAGTTTCTGATTGCTTTGTGGCTTTTTCAGTGCTTCACCCTAATCTGTCCATATGCTTAGTTTTATACTGACTGAAGGACAGCTGTGCTCCCCTCCCCCCCACACACACACCTCCAGACCAAATGCTCAGACATAAACATGATGCATCCTGCATCAGTTGTTTAGTCAAAAGGAGGAGCTCAGTGAGTTCCCAAACAGCACAGATGCCCTCCCCATTGACAAAGTGTCTGCCTCTTCTGTCCATTCACACAAACACACACACCTACACACACACTCGTTCTGTGTGTAGTAAATGCTTAATGACAACAAAGGCCACTGAGTGAAGGACTCGTGACAGTGGCGTCCTCTGACATTCACATCCTCTGTCATTGTTTACAGATGATCAGCTTGTGTGAAACAGATCAGGCTCTCCTCCAGTCTGACGCCAAATAAATCAAACATTTTTAGGGGAAAATCTGCAAAAAAAAACTGCTAGGTTGTCCCTAAAAATATTTTCTTTTTTCCTTGTTTTCTTCTTAATGTATTTTAAATGACATCATGTAAAAGAAATTATTGTTACAAATGAAAGAAAACCGCAATCCAAAAGTTTTATTTCTATATAAAAACAAATTTTACAACATTAAAAATAAGTTTTATTGGCATTTTGATTTGGCAAAATAAACATCACAAAAGACACATCAATAGCATATTTATTATATTATATTTTAAAACATATTTTATAAACTCAACATTAAAATCTTTTCACTCAAATTGGAAACACATAAAAATAAATGAAAATATTAAATCAACTTCTATAGGATTAGATTATGATTTCATTTTAACAGAAATAAACGTTATTAAAAGGGCAGATTAGTAAAATCTCTAAATGTTTTAGGTGTCAAAGCAATATTACAGCAACATATACAAATCAGGCTGTTCGCATAAATAAAATAGTTTATGGATTTTTTTTTTTAAACCTAAAACAAAAAAGCTCATGAATATTCCTAAATCTGTCTTTCATTTATCAGTTTGTTTTGCAGGTTGAACGTCCAGTTTCCAGGTCACTCCTCTGCTGTGAGTTTCCTTCCTGCGAAGCTTCACAATCAGATGTGACGAAAACAAAAGCAGAACAAAAGGAACAATAAAGATCAGAAAATCTGCTGTTTTAATAAATCACGATGCTACTCTTCATGCATCATCCTCGGTTCATTTCAAATATCCAACAAGCTCGATAATAACAATGATAAATACCATTTATTTTAAATGATTCGGGTTTGAATTCTCACTTGCTCCGAGGAGTCATCGCGATATGTTCCTGAATCAAGCTGACTGACGGCTTTTCTTCTTCTGATGCGCCCTTTTCCCGCTGTTAATTTCATTAAATAAGAAGCAGCTTCTGTCTCGGTGGTCCCTGAATCATCCCCGGTCCTCCTTCCTTTACTCGTACATGCTGAAAATAAAATAAAAAAATCTAGTAAAAAAATCTCAGATAAATGTTGTTTCCGTGCAGGATGTCCCAGGAGGAGATAAGTTTGAAGCTCTTGTTCTCATTATTAGTTGCTCTATGTTCTTCTCCATATGTAAATATTAACCTCCTCGCAGGGGGGGGGCGTGGTCTGATCGGCTTGTGTCCAATCACAGACAGGCGGAGCTCCTGTCTGCTCCACAGAAGCTCCCCTTTGTTGATTTATTAGGATTAGTTTGCAGTTTTAAATCAAAAATACAATAATTGAAAGATGGACTGAAACAGCTGCGTATGTTGGAGGCTCCTGTTGTAAAAAGCACTTTACAGCTCCATGCACAGGATGCATCCAAATGAAGTGAAACCTTCCTTCTGCATGACAGATTGTTGGATTTGATCTCAGTTACACCCTTGTCTGCTTTGCACAGTCAGGGGTATAATAAAAATGAAAAAGACTCCATCTGAGAATCAGTTTGCTCCTTTAGAGCTGCTTGATTCTGACATTTATTGTTTCCTTGTTTGGTGGTTAATTTGTTTGAGTCCAAACTGCAACTTTTGTCATCAAATTTAGATTTATTTGCAAGAAAAATGTTATATTTTCTCAAATTTAATTAAGCTAATTACATATTTTCGGTGCATTCTCAATTTGTAAATCTTAATAGCATTATTTTTTCTATTTTTTTATTATATATTATGAAGAATTAGATTGGTGGTAAAAAAGAAGCACAACAGGGTTAAAATGGCCGCCATGAATCCTGGGATGATTTGCAGCTTTTCCCAGCAGCTCCGACAATCCAAGATTATTCTTATTTTTGAAATATTAGATCAATTTAACAGCTGTGTGTGTGACCGTTTGGGGTTGTAGCTGCGTTGATGTGGATTAAGTTTTTTTTTTAAGGCGTAGCAGATTTAAAGCTGCTGATAATTTCTGTGACAAGAATTTAATTTGCCTTCTCTGAAACCCCCTAAATCTATCATATTAGAAAATGTGAAAATGTTATCCCTCTTTTTTTCCCCTTTCTTTCAAATCTCCCCTCTTCTATTCAAGATTGGCTTGTGCTCGGTTAGAAATGTGTTTCTGGGATTTGGAATGCAAATGCTTTGTTCAGGAGGAGGAGGGAAATCAGCGAGGAGCCTGAAAGCGACGAGTTTTTGATTAATGAGCTTTGAAATGGCTCTCCAGGAGCAATAAAGGATGAACTGCTCTTTCTCTCCCCCTCTTTTCTTCTTTCTCTTTCTCTCACACACACATAAGCCTTGCATCTAATCCAATGTATAAAAAAAGTATTTTCTTCTTTTGATTTTATTGGCACCAATCTGCTGAGGCTTTTATTTTGAAAAAGCCGCATCTCTAATCAATTAGCGCGTCAGTGATTATAGACTCTGGTCCTTACAGGAGAGATTGAGCTGATTTTATTCTCCCATGTGCACGAGGAGAGGTAATCATGTGGCCGAGTTTTAAAATATGATAAGTGACATGTGGAGGATGCAATAAGCCCACAGACTCACTTCCCCTCACACACACCAATAAAACATCAATAATCCCGAGAGGCTTTTATTCCGCTAAAATGCACTTTGCATTGGAAGCATAGAGCCGTCTGATGAGTTTTAGATATCCTGGTGTCTAATTATTGATCCTCGCTGCCTGTTTGGACTGTACAGTAAAGCTGCGAGTCAATAATCCTTCTCGGCAGCAGCAAACTGCAGGAATCCTGAAATCCTGCTGCAGTTTGTGCAAAAATAAAACATGCAAAAAGCGTCCAAGTTTAAGCACTTTATTTACAAAATGTTAAACACAATAAAATATAACATTTCGATATCATCGGGGTTTCATTAATTTGTGGAACTGAATATAATAATGGAAGACAAATAATGAGACTTTACACAAAAAACGTGACATGCTGGTGCGTTTAATGTTTGATTCGTCGATAGTCTGCGTTTCCCTTTAAGGTTTGACACCAGATGAACCCAGGACATGTAAGTGTTTTATAAAACGTCCCCACTCGAATCACATTTACAGCTCGAAATGCTCATTTTCCTCCCCCCCCCCCTTCCTTCTCCACGCACACACATTAGCTGCAGCATTTCTAAAACCCTGTTTTTGCCAAGTGCATCCTCCCTTATAAATACTCGCATAATAAATGATAAATAATGTGCAATACAAAAGCAACGAATTCATAATAAATAGGTTAAATGGTAGTGCGAATGGTTACAAAGGAATATAAATAAATAAAGGGGGAGGAGGGGGGAGGTGACAAAACAGACAAAAAAAATGTTCCCGAAAAAATCCTTCTCTTCTCTAAGGATGAGCTTCTACTTTTGTGATCTACAAGACTTACCTTCAAGTAACGGCGTGAGATATTCAAACATTGCGCATTGCACTTGAGAGTAAACAACAAAAACAAAAGAAAGAGAGAGAGAGAGAGAGAGAGAGAGAGAGAGTGAGAGAAAGAGAGAGAACTATTAACAACCAGACTATCGTGCCTCTGCGCGTCTCTGAATATTTAAAGAGAAATGGACAAAGCTGCATTTTTTTTTTTTTTAGAAAATAATGACACAATAGCATTAATAGTAATATCAATAATACTGTAATAATACACACGACTCGCTTGGAGTGTAGTTAATAGACTAGTGAGGTAATAAAAAAAAAAGAGCGCAACATAATTTTGGCACACATACACACACATACGCACACACACACGCACGCACGCACGCAGGCGCACACACACTCACAAGGAACAACATTACAAATGCGTGAGTTTAGGCGCTTCCTGAATCCTTCCCTGAGAAACTTGGTGAGAGGTGAGGTCTGTGTATGTGGGGTGGGGGTCACACGGTCCGTGGTGGTGGTTTCCTGGGATCTGAGCGGCACAGCTGTAGTCCACGCTGGTGGATGAGGGGTGGGGAAGGTGGCCGAGGTTGAACATGGGGCCCGAGGCTGGCATGGAATCAACAAAATTCCCACCCACGTAAACGGGGCTGCCTTGCAAATTGGCGTTGGCAAAGCTTCCGTTGCTCTGCATGCCGTGGTGTTCGTAGTCGGAGCCCGGGTACCTCTTCTGTTGAGGGATGCAGCCACCCAGCGGCGCCGTGTACGCGGCCAAGCCGTACATGTTCTGCTGCGGTTTGGCGAATGACGGGGGCGAGGGCGCGTCATAGCTGAGGCTGTTCACGTTCTGGAGCTGGCCGGCGTATCCGGTGTGGTTTGGGCCACTCAGCGGCGGGCTCCTATCCGGGGAGTGTCCCATGGGGGAGTGCGCCAGCCCTTTGGACTTCTGGTCCTTTTTGTATTTCATCCTCCTGTTTTGGAACCAGATTTTAATCTGGCGCTCGGTGAGATTCAACAGATTCGCCATTTCCACTCTCCGAGGGCGACAAAGGTAGCGGTTAAAGTGAAACTCCTTCTCCAGCTCCACGAGCTGCGCGCTGGTGTACGCAGTTCTGACCCGTTTGGAGGCTGGTCCCGGTGGGCTTTTCTCATCACTCACCTCCCCACCTGTAAAGAAACACCAGCATCATCTTTTGAGCACTATGAATAGCAATGCATCTGCACCTCAAGGCCCAGACACACACACACACACACACACACACACACACACACGCACACACACATGCACCATCACTATACCTGCAGCAGCACAGTTGTTGCTCTTTTGCTTTGAGTTCTGCCGGGTCTCCTTCATCCAGGGGAAGATCTGCTTAGTGAGGGCCGGAGTGGCCCCACCGGAAGTGCTGCTGGATGGAGACTTCTTCTTCTGGGATGCTGAGCTGTTGGAGCTCGGGGAGGATGCAGACAGCGGGGGCGCCTGCTGCTCAGTGATGCTGTTCGCCTGGCTGCTGCTGCTGTTGCTTTGACTGCTGCTTTGTCGCATGCAGTCTCCATTTAAGTCACTGTCCTTGAGGGCCGGAGGCCGGACCGCAGAGGTCTGGATGGGACACACCGAGCTCTGGTAGTCACTGTCAATGTTAGGGGCTGGGTAGGACTGGTGGGCAGGGCCGTAGTTATAGGAGTCTGGTTTGGGGTAATTGTAGCCTCCAAACAGTCCAGAGTTGTCGTAATATGTTGCTTTCTGCATTTTGTGGATTTAAAGCCAATAAGACGCAGCAGCTCTCGCCAATGGCATGGGTGTTGATGATTCACGTGACTGGTGTTTCCCACAGCTGCTCCAGTCTGTGAGCTAAAAAAAGAAGAAAATCACTCATTATAGATGTATTATCCTTTATTATTACTGATAAGGTTAAATATCTTTATTTGGCCAATAAAGTTGATAAACCCACTTTATATTTTATATTAAGCACCAGCTCATTCCTCTGTCCTTCTTTCGACTCATTTCGGCCACAAAGAAGTTAAAGTTTAACTTGAGCTTAAAGGACCCTCTGGGAGGCTTTATAGTCACACACAAACAAGCTGAATCAGCATTTGTCACACACATACACACAATACCCTTTTCACTAATCACAGGCCTCACAAAGCGCGCCGTGCACTCATTGTTCCCGCGCACACGCATGATCAGGATCCATTTTATTTACGCACGCAAGAAGCTGCTTCTTTTTTAAAAATGATGCTGATAAATAAAAGAAAAGGGGCTTGCTGTGCGTGAGCGTGCACGAGTTAGCGTGCACGAATTGAGGTTGGGTGTTAAATATTTTATTAGCAACGTCATTTTCCATATTTCTGATTGATTGTGTCTTTATTTGTGTTTCATATTTACGAAAAGAGTCTCTATAATGAGTTAATTCAATAAAATATATTTTTTGAGTCCTAAATCTCCACGCAGCTAATTTTGTTTAAAGAAACGACTAAATAAAACGCAGGGCAACATTTTAACTTATTAGCTGAAACAAAACAAAACAAAACAAAATCAAAGCAACGTGCGCTACTGTATGCGTTGGGGGCTTCAAGGAGTCTGCGCCGCGCATAACAATTGCACCTGTCAGTGTGGACCGCGGTAAAATTTATGACCACAAATGTTATGGTTGCAAACGGCCTCAGAGAGGAATGAAAAGCAAAACACTCCTCAAGACTCTCAGCCGTCCTACGCGTAGGAGGAAGGCAAGGGGAAAGAATCCCGGCGACTTGTCGCGCGCAGAGGCTCGGTTTATAAATGAAGCCTCCATTCAGTCTGAGAGCGAGTCTGCTGCTAAACACCGAGCCGGAGAAAACGGAACTGATTCTGATTTTTTTTTTTTATCCAAATCGACATAATAAAACTCATTTCTGGAGTTGGTGCGTTTTTTTGGGCTTAAAAAGACCTAGATTATTATTTTTGCGCAATTTCATTCAAGTCCAAGAGGTGAAGACTGTAAACATGATGGATTATAGAGGAAAATGTGTTTTCTCACTCATTGGATTTAATTCAAGCGAAGCTAAACAAAAAAAGGAAAAAAATGGAGACGTATTGAAACTGGACTCTGGCCTGCCTAAATAATTACGCGCACAGGGGAAAGTTAAGGCCATTCTTCATGCCACTTCTCGTGATTTAAGCCTCCTGTGAAACACTGGGAGCGTAAATATGCAGCCTAATAACGAATCACCCTTTCGCCTTGTTAGCACTCGATGTGCATTTCCCCTTTTATTAAAGAAGTGTTACTCACCGAATTCTGCGCAGATCTCTTTTATATCCCTTACGCATTCATCACTGCCTCCATGTCGACCTAGAATGCAAACACCAGTAAATAAAATGCTTTTTCTCTTGCTGTTTCCTTGTTTTTTCATATGTAATTTGGTGTAAATATTTGATATATAATTTAATAAATGTTATAAAATAATGTTGGATATTAAAATAGCCTATTTATAGAGTAAAATGTTTTTAATCACATGAAATTATTACAAATAATAGGAAGTTTGAATATTTATTGTCCTCGATGATCAGTTGTTTTTTTTTTTTTTTTTTTTTTTTTTTTTTTTTTTTTTTTTTTTTTTTTTTTTTTTTTTTGAAGATGCTGCCTTCTTTGGCCTGAGGATGAAAGAAAAGTCCTACATGTGCACTTTCATACAAAGAGCAGCAGCCATAAGCTTTTTTTGGTGACCTTTAGGTCATTTTGCACTAAGCCAAAGTTTAATGAACAACGAGCATTTTGGCCTCAAGTAGCTGAAAAAGTCTGAACCAAATTCAGATCAGCTTCAGCTCCAAGAGAAGATGACCAACCGGCGGCAAGAAAACAGGGAATATATCTTCAGGATTTTATTTTATTTGTTATTAGAATTTTAATTTTAACTGTAGGTCCTAAAATTCTCTTAAGGATAATTATTTTAAAACATAATTGTGCCATTTTTCCTTTTAATTTCTGGAATCTTTGTGAGAGCTGGTCGATAATCTGCGCCTCCAGTAGCTGTTTGAGCACACTGAGCTACTAGTAGCAGACAAGCTCCCCTTTTCACAGCGCTGTGTATTTCGCCTACGCGCTGTCACGGTAAGTTTGGCGCACACAATGGCTCGGACTCAAAGTGGAGTGTTATTATCTCACGGAGTCGTTTCTCCTGCAGCATTTTAGACCTCCGAAACTGTTAAAATCTCAGGCTAAACAGCCCATGTTGTTATTGTGGAAAATGCATATTCATATCAGTTTAAATTTAATAAAGAAAGCAGGAAATATATCTATGTTTATTCGCTGTTGTTAATTCTGGGTTTGGAGACAATTGCATGTTTTTAGTTGCAGAAATCTACTTTTAATTTTTTGGAGCAAAGTTGCTCTAATTAAAATAATTTATTTCTGAGTTTAGGACTAAACACACACACACACGTTGGCCTAAAACCCTCAGAAATAATAATAATATTATTAATAATAAAGCAAATAAATAGATAAGAGCAAATAAAAATAAGCTTTTTTACATGCTTTTATGTTTTTTCATCATCAGACCAGATGTTTGCTCTGGAGCAGAATAATCCACATAAAGGAGCAGAAAGATAATAAATAAATGGAATGCATACAACCTTAGAAACTATAATATTTAAAGAAAATTAACGTATTTGCATGTAATATTATTGAATCCAGTAATTCCTTAACAGTGTGAATTCCTGTTTATAATATAACGTTTCAGGCTAACAAAGCCATATAGTAGAAACCACATAAATCAAAGCAAACGCCAGTGTGACGATAAGACAACAAATTAATGTGATTTACGATCCACGAGTCAAAAAAAGAAAAGTTCCTCCTCTTCGTCCTCCTCCGAATCTGGTTTTATAAAAAATAAAAAAAAAAAACCATAAAAAACGCACCTCGGACCCAATCTGTCGATAATATTTGAATTTGAAGGAAAATATTGGAATCTGCTGCGGATGATGTGCTGCTCCATGACATCCGCCACCGGAGCATCGCCTCCTTGGATGCAACGAATCCTAATATATTTCCGTGCATTGTATTAACCCGTGGTTAAAGGTTGCTTTCTGCCGTGCAATTGCTTACCTGTGAATCAATTCATCATAAAGTGCTTTCCTCTCGGTCTGACTTGCTTTCCATGCAGTCTCAAAGAATAAATCCTTCGCCCTTTGTCTGTAGACGGTGCTGTCCTAAACCTGATCTTGCTGTTTTTCAGACATTTCCATACACCAGTGGAGACAGAATTCCCGAAAGAATGGAAGGACTCGCGTTCAACTACCAATAAAAAGCGAACAAGGTATCCTTATTCCAGAAGAGGAGAAAAAAATCACTGGCAATCAATCAACCAGTGAAATATAGAGGCCTGTGCAGATTTGCAGCAATAGCATTTGGATTTTTGGGTGTTTCGGAAGCTTTATGATGACAAATAAAGGCGCTGCCTTTGGATACAAGCATATTTGTTCACGTGATTGTTCCCCTTCTTCAAGCGAGCCCCTTACCTCACCGGTCCATTTTGATAAAGGGTGGCGTTTATATCCTCGTCTGAGCTGTGTGATTGTGAAAATGCTCCTCTGCCTGCTTCCTTTGCATGAATACAGAGGATTTCAACTAGCCCCTGCACTTCAACGCGATTTTTGGTGGAGCATTAATAAAGTCACGTTTAGCCTCCATCATCGCGATGTGATTGCAGCATATTTGTGCAAGTGCATGCGAGTGAAATTGGAGGTTTTTAAATGTTCAGAATTTTTGCATACCTCGTTTGATCAAATCTAAAGAATTTCACAATAATTTAAATGTTTCATGTGACGCAAAACGTTATTTCCTGTTTGGAGCAGCAGTGACGGAGCGTGTGCATTTAAAAGTGATTTATGAAATAAATGACGTGTGAGTTTTTCTTGCAGCTGGGCATGGATTGTATTCAAATAAAGCACATTATCATCGCGCGTTTGTTTTGTGTCTGCCTTCCCACCCTGCTGTACAACACAAAGAGTCACAGAGCCATGGCTTCTATTGTTTCCTGCATCAATCACAGACTTCATCAAATAATGGTAATGTCTAATAAGCAATGAATCCAGGAATAAACCGGAAGACCATGCAGATTTGAAGGTTTTTTTCCCCCCCCCAATTTGCAGCCGCAGGGAGAGACCGTCGGCTGCTTCAGTGCTTGGGGTTTTTATCTTTGCTGAGAACAAGAAAAAAGGGGGGATGCAGGACTGGTAGCGTCGTAGCATATGTTCAGAGGGTAATAAAAGTGAAAGATTTACAGTTTTCGCCCGGCCCCCCAACAGCCTCGCACCCTTTCAGGAATTACTGAGAGTGATTTACAAGGAGGCAGAACTGTCAGGCTGCCCAAACTTCCACCACTTCTAAGAAATCAAAATCAAATCATCCCCTCTCTGAGAATAAAAGCGTGAGAAATAAGTCTCTGTCGGAAAAGAAAAGACGCATGAGCAGTTGGTAATCCTGCAATAAATCAAACATTTGCTCTCATTTACTTTAGTATTTTAGCGTTCCTCTTTAAATGCTGTTTTTAAATCAAATATTTAGTTTATTCTTTACGTTTTCGTGGCACATTAAATAAAAACTCGAATTAGATTAAAAATCTAAAGAAATAAATTGGCCCACTGGGGGGCCAAACGGAGCTACACTTGTCTAAAAGAGCACTACTTCCCAGCGAGCATCCATAAACACACATCAGTGCTGTTAGGTTTTTAACCATCACTCCCATCAATCCGTTCAAACGTGCATGCGAAAACCTCCAAATTCTCCCCATTTAAGCATAAAAATAAAAGACGTGCGTGCAGCGGCTGCAGCCACAATTGTGCTCAGAGCGCACACATCAGAGGGAGCAATTCATCAAATATCACGACATTTGATATCGTCATTTACCAGCTCGGGCAACATGAAAAATGCTGAAATATTTACCTACCCAAGCATCCATCGGCAGAGGTGTGCAGCCACAGCGCGGGGGCTTACAGTCGCGCCGAGGATCGGATATTATTTTCTTGGGGGATCTCTTCAGTTTTCAAGTCTGATAGAGTCCTTGCGATTAATGACGACGCCGTGTTTCTAGGGGGACGTGCTGCATTAATTATTTAGACAATCACGTGGTCGAGAATGGAGAGCGGAGTGGTATAGTCTCTGGATTATATCTCTGAATGCAGACAGCGCACTTTAATATATCTTACGGGGGGGTTGTCTGGCTCGGAGAGGCTTCTGCGAAAACAGCTGGAAATCAAATATGGCCGGATGGAGAGCTACGGCGCTGTGTTCCTCTGCACCGGGTGCAGTGTCATTGAGAATGGCACTGCCTTTGGCTCCCATTTATTGCTGTTCAGACATGTAGGTCAGTGTGGCTGCACGCTGTAGTAGAGCTGCTCTGACCTGATAACAGAGCGAAAGGCTTTATTTCAGTCCCTGTTTAGCATCTATATTCATATGGAGTGGATTTTACTATAAATAGAAAACAAATGAACAAACATGTGCGCGCGCATTAGCAACAGTTTATTAAGTTAAGTGAATATACATTCTAGTTTGCCTCCTCCTCCTCCTCTCTCTGCATCTTTGTGCAGATCATTTTTGGCAGGATGGTGGATTGGAGGCATCATTTTGTTTCTGCTTCCGTCTGAATCTATATGACACGTGCTCATATTTCACACACTCATGTAGCCTGGAAATTTATGCACACTATAGTCCTCGTGCACGCTCTCTGTGAGAGACAGTCAGCAAAGTGTCTGACTGCAGATCGTCTTTCCACATGTCTGTTTATGGCCGCTTTGTTTATATCAGGGTTGATTCTGTAGCGTGGAGGGGTCGAAGGTCAGTGTTGCTTTGAGTCGTCCTCAATAAAGCCACAGCTTGAAGAAAGATTTGATATTAACTTTTTAGTTTTGGAGCTATTCTCTGAGGTAGTATAAAGCTGTACATCAAATAGGAGAGGAAAGCTCGTGTTTTATGACTTAAAAGGAGGCATAATGTGGTTTGGAGAGAAATCAAAATCTCAAAAAAAGTTTTTATTGTCAGTTTTAGTCTCGTGGGGTGAGTTTTGTTATAATCCAAGTGTCAGATTTGCAGTTAAAACTAATGGGGAGCTATTATTTTAACAAATCGACTTAAATATTTACATTAATCCATCCATTTTTACGCACGGCGCGCGCTCTTAAGGATAAGAGCTAATGAGCGGTATTTCATATGCGACTGAAAGCTCAGTCTTTCTACTTTTTCAATATAAGACTTCACCCATAATTCACCAATAAATTTTCTTTCAAAATCCCACATTTTTTATTTCCAATACATTTGGTTCATCGCTCATCAGAGCGCATTGTTTCATATTTTGAGCTCCACGTGTTTGAAAACACATTCTAATCCAACAGTTTTCGGAAAAAACGCACATCACGGTACACAAAAAATCCAGATAAATAAATATAAACACAATTTTTAATAATAACAAGAAAAAAGAAATACATACCCATCTGGTTTGGGATAAAAAATAAAGTTCGTAAAATTCTTTCTCATGTGGAAAAAAGAAAAAAAAAGAAATAAGGGGGAAAACCTGCAAAAAAATTCAAATGCATTTTCAGTAGAAATCTTTATTGTTTTTTAATATAGTTCTCACATCTCAATGCACCATACAGGGTAAAAAGCATGTACAAAAATAAAAATCAAACAACAAAAAAGATTGCATATTGACATGAGGAGACAAATGCACAAATCGGAACCTCCTCGGGGGGCTGCGCTTGACACAAATTCAACTAAAACACGTAAAAAGCGGAATTCACTGGCCCTTAATGTCAATACGTTTTAGGTTTTTCTTATAAAAGAACTTCAGAAGTTTTTTTTCTTTTTTTCCCCCTAAAGCAATAGCGCCTGGGAGAGAAAATGCTGCTTGTCCGGCGGGTCAGGGGGGTGCTGGGGTCAGTCCTCGCGGCTGAAATGTGTCCCCTGGATGAACCTGCCACTGCTGCTTTTGTCGACCTTCGGTTGAAATACCTTTTCAACTGTCTCATCACTTCAGAGAAGAGAGCTCCTCATACTGGGGGAGCTTCTTGGGTTTTTTGTGTGTGTTTTCCAAGGACAATGACGGTATAAAACAAAAATATATATCTGTCTTTTAACGTGACCTGAAAGGCTCCCTTCAATGGTGTAAAACAGCAAGAAAAATCCAGATTTTTAACTAAAATTAAAAGCTTTCCGGAAAGCCATGCTAAAAACACACAAACGTGTTTTCTAATAATAAAAGTTGAACGAATTTTCTTTATTAAAGTGTGAGATATGCGGAAAAATTTACACATCAAATTTAGCAAATAAATAATTATAATATAATAATAAAAAAAAAACACAAGGAGACAATCCTTAAATTTGAGGATTTTTGTCCAACATCCGACATCAATTTGGTGCCATGCGGGAACAAATGATCGTTCATATGTGAGAGTCTCAAATAGCATGAGAGGAGCTCTGAAAATGTTTACAAAGATGTCAGGGGAGATTTATAAGGGCCCTCCGAGTGCTGTCCGCGCAGGAATGTCCTAGGGATCATATTTAGGCTAAGAAAATGTTCAAAGTTGTTTCATTTTTTTTGTACAAAATAAATTAAAATATACAAAAGGAAGTGTTGCTGAAACATCCAGCCCGAAAATTGTACAAAAGGAAAGAAAAAGCTGAGGCGCGTTTGGAGTGACTCATGCAAATAATGCTTCCTTCAAGTACCTTTTATTGTGCGTTTATTTCAAAAGTAAAAATCATTTTTGCGTGAGTGAAACGAATTGAGAAATATTTAACTACATTTTTAAAAATTGTTTAAATCGACTGATTTAAAAAAAATGTATTTTCTGTCTTTGTGAGGAAATTAAAATGTGAAAACCTCTCAGTCAAAAACACTGATTTGGTGACTCCGTCCTGAGTCAGAGCTGCTGGGGTCGTTTCATTTAGTCATTTTTTTTTATTTTGCTTTTTTTTTTGTTAAATAAAAAGTAAAAAATAAGGAGCTTAAAACGACACCAGTCCATGCAAAAAAAAGTCAGATGCACCCGTCTTTATGTACATGTCTTCCTCCTCTCTATAGCGCTGTGATATCAGTCTGGTTGTCCTTCTGCATGCTCTGCAGATGGCTGGAGGCCGGTGCCGACCTGCCCTTGGTGTTAGGCAGTTTGTGGTCCTTCTTCCATTTCATTCGTCTGTTCTGAAACCAGATTTTGATCTGCCTCTCGGACAGACACAGCGTGTGGGCGATCTCGATCCGCCGCCGCCTGGTCAGGTATCTGTTAAAATGAAACTCCTTCTCCAGCTCCAGAACCTGCTGCCGGGTGTAAGCTGTTCTGGACCGTTTGGGCTCCGATCCCGTGTAGTCCGGGTTCACTGCGAGGAAACGAAACAAACAATAACAACAGAAACAAAACAAAAAAGTCACCAAAGCAGCAGCATAACAGAGGCACACTGAGAGAAGCGACGCTACAAACTTTAAAAAGTAAAATATTTTTCAACATTTGATCTAGCTGATTTTCAACATATTTCAGGAATAATTCCCGCTTTGTTCCAGGCTCTTGCCTAGCGGCCTATTTCCTGAGCTATAAAAATTTATGACTTGTGTAATTGTCGAGGCCTCTCAAAGACTCCTATAAATATTCCACTGAACGACTCCTTATAACTACAAGGCTCAGATGGTGCAGAAAGAAACAAAAGGGGGGATCTTACCGGTAGTTACGTGAACTTTCTTCATCCAGGGGTAAACTACAGCTGGCTGCTTGCTCTGTGTCCCATTTTGGCTCTTTGTGTTTTGCTGCTGCCCACAAGTCCGAGGTCCGGCCGCTTGGACCGGGGGGCCCTGCTCAGTCTGTGCGCTAAAATGGCCCGGGTGGCCGGATCTATCGTGCGCATGACCCCGTGGCTGCACCGTGGAGTCCGGCACGGTGCTGCAGCTGAAGGGCTGCTCCGTGTAGTTTGACCGTGGGTAGATCCCTGGATGCTGAAAGTCTGTGTCCTGCGATGGACTGTAGTAGTCCGAGCCCTGCTCAGGTATGTAGTTATTTTGCGAATATTCCTCGCAGGGAGGAAATTTGGGATCCACATACTTAGAGTTCACCATATACGAACTCATGGCCATTAATTTCTGAAGGTAGAAAAATACTAATTTTTCTCGAGTTGTCTTTTTTTCCTCCCTCCATAGAGCCCTCCTACTTGGTGTCAACTGAATAAAGTTAGCGAACCATGTGACCAGATCGGCCAATGGAGGTGATGCTGGTCCAAACACGAGTAAACATACAACTAAATGCATTTTTACCTAAATGAAGACGCAGCACAACGAGGCCCCAGTGAATAAAACAAACATTTAACAACCCGTGTGAGAAATAGAAAGTGAAACTGCTGCAAAGAAGAAAAAAAAACAACTTCCTGCTTCAATATTTAGCCCTAAAACGATTAAATTATACAGAAATTGCATTTATTATTGCACATATTTATTTTTCTCAAATGTTATCCAAACTTATTTCAGATTGTGTCTGACTTGGAGGCATGGTGTTCAACAGAGAACGCAACAAAAGCTACAAAAAGCCCTTTGGCATAAAAGCAGGGAATAATGACTGAGGACAATTGATGGACACTGTCTTTGTCAGGAAGGGGTCATCCAAAAGTTACACGAATCTCATCACTTCATCTGCTCCCCTCCCTTTGGAAAAAAAAACTGTCTGAGGAGCCTATTGGACAGCAGCAGCAGCCTCTGGAAATCAATAAACAAGAGCTAAAAGCCACAGCTGGGCTGAGCAGAAGCTGCTAAAATCCATGTTTAGACTTTTATTATAACATAATGTGAAACAAAACGTCAGTTTTCTCGATTGAATTTGTCTTTTTATGGTTTGAGTAAACCCTCTCTGTGGTTATGTTCTGATTTATTTTTATCACTGTAACGAGCAGGCCTGAAAAGGTGAGTCGATACATATTCGAAGTTCTTTCATCGACCATATACTCCCCTAGAAACGAATCTGTGACTCTGCTTTTATCACACAAATTCGGTTCTACAGGGTATATATAGACGACGGGAAGCGGCGCTGCCCACTTTTAATTCCTCTAGAATAAACAAATCTGACAAAGTGGCTCCCAGTCACGAAACACAAAAATCATCAAAGAAACTAAAGAGAACAGGCGATTTAAGCATCAAATGGAGGATTATTGTTTTAATGTTGTTGTTTTATTGTTTAATTTTATTATTTTTAATTTCCAAATAAGAGTTTTTTGATGATTTGGGCAAAAATGATCACATAAATCGAAAAATATTACTTTAAAGAATTATTAAACCTAAGGGATAAGCAGAAAACTGGAATTAAACTCAAATTCCAACTCAAGATTTATTAAAAAAAAAACTTTTCCAAAAACTTCCAGCTCTTATAGTGTTTTCTTTTCAAGCTGAGCAGCAGCTCGGATCATATTGAAGGCGTTTATCACCGCTCACCGAAAGATGAGGCTAAAGGCCAGCGGGGTCAGAACGAATCATTTACAAACTATCAGAAAGTTTCATTATTTTTGGCGCTGCTGACAGCTCAAAAGGTGCAAAAGTTGAACAAATCCCCGTCAGCCAGCACCGGTGGTGTTCACAGCGAGGCCTGCGCTCAAACTTCCCCCTCACAAATTCACTGAATACGGCCAACATGTGCTTTTTTATTCTAAAGAGGCCAAATTCTGTTAGATTTACGCACGAAGCAACAACATAATATTCAGAAAATGTAACAAAATCATAACAAAATCAAATTTTCTTTTATTTTATAGTTATGTGGGGTCAAATTAAATAATTTCATATTATTTAAGAATTACTCTCAACATGCAGAGTTCTGAAAAATTACAAGATAAATAATAAAAGCAAATCTAAAAACAAAAGACGAACACTGAGCTAATCAGTGAAACCATCATCCTGGATTTAAAGTGTTTCCATTTGGAATAATGTTTTTATTTTAAACACATTTTAATGTTAAAAAATCATAAAATAATCAGAACAAAACACAAACAACCAAAAGTCGATAGGCCTTAAATTCTGATCTGAGAATTAATCATCATATTAAATATAATTATTGTAGCTATGTGTTTTATTCAGGTAAATGGGAGAAAATCATTGTTGCATTTCACATTTCAACATTAGACGGCCTGACCTGCCTTTCACCTTATCCTGCTTGTCCTTCAGACGGGTCAAAGCCGAGAGATTCACAACAAAAGAAAGATAAAGTCAGCGTTTCCTGTCAAACCAAAGGCCAACTAGTCTAGACTGGATGGATTTTATTGAATTTAAACGCTTTTTTTGGCCAGAAAGTAGCTAAATAATGTTTAATTTCAAAAATAATCATTTTAATCGAATTTTTGCTCGCCTTTAGGAAGCGTTTTTGACTAAAAATAAATTAAAATAACGCCTAAAACTGGTTCAACATGTCATTTTTATACATTTTTTTCTGGGGGTAAATTACAAAAGAAATTATGAACAAAAACTCACCAGGCCTACTGCAAGTAAAGAAAAATAAAACACTGGCTGGTAAAATGTTTTTTTTAACGGATTTGTGTTAATTAAACTTAAATTAATCGAGTAACACAAAAATAATCTAAACTTTATAAAACACGAGTGTTTTGTGAGCATCAAAACAAAAAGTATGTTGGCCCAATCAAACTGTTTCCAGTAGATGACAACAGGTTGAACTGACCTTCTTTACAACAGGATTAAACACAACTTCCTCACAGCGTTTAGCCTCCATCTCTGCGCTGTTGCTGCTTTTGCAGGCAGGAAACAGTTTAGCCATGAGCATTACGCATGTGACATCACACACGCCCATATAGCGCGAGCACAATGATGATAAAAGCCAGCTTACCACAGAGACCGCAGCACATGGAGCAGCGCGCACCGTCCATGCTGCAGGAGAAGAGTCCGCTCCCTCTCAGTGGAAACGCTATTCCAGCCCATCTGGACGCGCGCACTAATACACAATGAGAATTATATTTTGGCTTGTCAAGTCCCGGGCCATAAAACAAACTTTAATGGCGTCACGTGTTTCCTCACAGCCATTCACAACAGCGCGCAGGCCCATAAATAATCCTCAAAGTTGCACTTACTCAATAATGCAGATTACATTAATGTGCGCGGAGGAAAAGTCGTGGAAACGGGGGGAAGCTGTCTGACTGGAGGTTGTGAATTGAAAGAGAAACATAATATATTTATTTTTAATACATTTTCAGACTTTATCTGATCATTAATATTAATCTCAGCCGCATGATTTCCTCTCAAACCCAAGCACGCCTTTCTAACGCGCCTGAATGTGAGGTTTAACTGAAAGCTCCTGACGTTTCACTGCCTCTAAACAGTGAGCATGCACTGCTGATCTGCGCTCTAATACATTTGTCTCCTTGGTGAACCTGCCACAGAAAGACTGATGCCGTTTTAGGCCAATCACAGAGCGCAGCGCAGATTTGCCCCGCCCCTTCTCACTAAACCAGAGGGAGAAAATCCTTTTGAGGTTTCTTACGTCATGAAAAAGTCATATTTTTCTGGGGCTTTATGGAGAGATCCAAACTTTATGTTAATGAATTAAACCAAAACCAAAACCACACATCTCTCTGCACACAAATATAAACTAATAAAAACAATAAATCAACGATTTCTGAGGCAAATTAGTCTCATGTGTTGTTATTTCAGAGCACTTGAAGGCATAAACATCCCCCATGTAGCCACGGGTGATCTTTTCATCTGATTACAGGATGATTTATTCTGTCATGGCGGCTTTTTCATGTGGTTCATCTGAATTTTTAAGAAAAACAACACTCTCAGAAATGAAACTGATCACGTGACCTCTTCCTCAGCCACTCACTGTTCACAAATCCCAGCATTGATAAGACTGCAGAGCAGGAGCTGAGAGGCGGAGAGTTGGGCAACAGCGCCTTCTGCTGGCGCGTAAAAGAACTCACGGTTCCGTTGCTGCAAAAAATATCAATCTACACAAACAGGCCTCGAGATTTAATTCATCTTTATGACGGGAAACTTTGCAAAATGTGAGACAAGTAAAGTGTTTCAGATGCAAACCGTGATTTTCAGTATTTATTCTCGGAGTAATTTGGTTTGGAACCTCTTGAAAATCAACATCTTTATAAAATAATCCACAGTTTGAGGAACATGTAACAAAATTGCAATTATAGTCTTTTAGAGTACGTTTAACATAATTAAACCTGAGTTTATGAATGTGAAACTGAATCACAAAAATAGGGTTAATTGATTCTTTTTAAATGCAGAATTTAATTTTCAACAAATATTCATTTATATCCTGGAAAATAAAACGGCAGCAAGTCAATATGAGCTACATCTAACTGAGATAAACTCCTATTGCAACACAGCTTCTGTTTAAAGAAAAAACTCTCAAATCTCTGTTGAAAAGTCTAAATGAAAACATTCATGAAACCATCAGTGCAGGGATTTCTATCCGATGTTTTTCTACATAATAATGTTAATTTAATCCATGCATCTGCGTGCATCGTCAAATAGAGGCTGCATATTTTTTTCAGGCGTCTAGTTGCGCCTCTCCTCTGTGCAGGGTCCATTTTGCCGCATTGCAGTAAGGTTGTAAATACTTTCGCAGCTGCCTGTCAGCCTTCAGTGAAATACTGTCTTTGTTCGGTTGGCCTCATCTCCAAGCAGCTGAAAACAGCCCTGAGAACGGAACTTCTTATGTTAGACTTTGCAAATGTGAATAAAACCAAGAACTATTATTATTATTTTTATTTTTATTTTTTTGTCTGGAGGAAATTGGCCTTATGGAAGTTTTATTATAACACTCAGATATTTCCGTTTGAAGGAAGACAGCATTTACAAGCTTCTAAAAGCCACACTTCAAATTAAATTACAGACATTTTTTGTAAAAAATCACATACAATCATCTGAAATGGAATATATTTTTATAAAATATAACACATTGCTCCAAAATCAAGCTAAACCTGAACAGTATGTAGTTGTAAAAACGCTTCTGACGGTGTAAAATTCCAGTGAATGAAGCTTTTATATAGAGTTCTCTTTAATTTATTGCAACTTTACAACATTAGAATATGTTTCTAAATAATCCCAGATATCAATTTAAAGTGCAAAACCCATTTATTTCAGCACACCCTGCAACACGTGAAAGCACCTCATTACCTAAGTGACATTACCTCATTGCTCATTTACATGACTAATGAAACAGGAAGCTGTCAAACGCCGCACACACACACGCGCGCGCACGCACACAGACATAGAGGTGCAAATCTTACCTATATCCGGTAGATAATCCATGTTTTCCCTTTGATCTTTGATTGTGCAGCGGGTTTGGGTAAAAGCTCTGCCGGCCCGGGGCTGCTCTGTGCGCAGAGGTGAAGCTGAAACGCTTCTCTTGTCAGTCATCCAGAAGCTCGAAGCGTCGCCAAAAAAAGAAAGAGAGAGAGAGATAGAGAGAGAGAGAGAGAGAAAACCACGCGCCGCCGATCAGATGCGACGTTTCTGAAACGAATGAGTGGCGTTTTTCACGGTAAAGCCGACCAGAGCCGTATCGGTTTAACACCAATAGACGCAGAATGCAGTGGGGGAGAAAAATTCGCCTGGGAAATCAGTGAAAGGGCCATGAAGACGTTTGCCTCTCACACATGACCAGTGGCATCCAATGACAGGCGATGGAGGCACATAAAAAGCCTCTATTGCCAAGTTGTAAATTGTCCTCTCACAAAAAAGGAATTTGGACTGCAGCAATTCTCCCCATCTTTGCGCATAATAGAAGAAGCCCCCTTTATGTCCTCAGAACAACAGCTTCCCACAATGATTCTGAATGCTCTTAGTGGATTATCAAATGTTAGTTTCTGCAGGAAAAACTGCTCATAAAACAAGTTCTGTTTTATTTAAAGAAAGCAGAATAATCATCATCATAATAAAACCTCTATAGACGAATTACTTATTTTTCAAAGAAATTACATTTATAAAGTGGTGTTTGCTGCAAAGCTTGCCCATATATATTCTGTCAATAAATAAATAAATAAATAAATAAATAAATAAATAAATAAATAAATAAATAAATAAATAAATAAATAAATAAATAAATAAATAAATAAATAAATAAATAAATAAATAAATAAATAAATAAGAAACAAAAGGCCGCCTTTGACTATTTTTTATTTTTTAAACAAAACCAAAGACAATTAGTGCGAATTATTAGCTCGGATTTTAAAAAGCATCTGACTACTTTTTTTTTTTTTTAAAGGCTGGTAAAAATGAAAATCTCAATAGAACTAAATAGCTTCATTGTTTTTTTGTGTTTACCGTAAAGGACAGATTGTTCTGTAAAGGCTATCCAGGCCTGTGTGCGCATTTTACGCATGCATCGTCGTCTCCACGCTCAGACTGGCCAGCTGTTCATAAGAATGCAACATCACTGAGAATTAAATTACACTGTGAATATTTTTCACGCTTTCGACAGTTTAAGGCTAAAATGCAAACTGCAGCTACATGTGACCATTTGTGCCAAAGAGGAATTTCCTTTTTGTCATCCTCGTTCTGCTGGTGGCAGCTAGAGTCAGCACTGTGCGATTTATTGTCTGGCCGTGGCTCTGGTTTCCTGTGTGTGTGTGTGTGTGTGTGTGTGCACGTGCTTTCACGTGTGTGCGTTGGAGTTTTTTTATTAAGATGGTCAATCCTCACATGGATTAAATGAATTAGCACCGCTTTTGCTCTCAGCCCCATTCTACCTTCACAGATCCTCCTATCTGTTGTTGAAAGATCTCATCTAATTCCGTTCTGCGTGTAGATTAGTGCACAGCAGGGTTGCACTAGATAATTATAGAGCTTATCCTCCACCTGGAATTATGCATAGAACATTTTTGAGAGAACACTTTCAAAATAAATTCTTTATCTGTCTGGATCCACATTTTAAAGGTTTCCAAGCACAAAATATTCAATAGTCTCCTGTTTGGGTCATCACTGAAGCCCTGCTGTATGTGAACTATCCAGTTTTAACTTTATTCTGTGAAATTATTATTATTATTTTAAATCCCTCAGATTTATTAATTTGGAAGCAAGTTTTTACCTCAGGTCTAATTGAACTAAAAGATGAAGCAATAGAAATAAAAACACTTGGGGAAAAAACTGAAAACGCGTCATTATCTCCTTCAATTTTTATTGGTTTTAAAAAGAGTCTAAACGACACACAGTGGCTGGGTGGGGGTGGTTGTTTGGTGTAACACAGAGAGGTGGGAGACTGCAGCTCCAGCTCTACTGGGCTTGTTTAGGGCTAATAAAGATGTGGAGGCCATCAGAGCTTTCTGGGTCTGGTGAACGTTTAGTTCCCCTTCACGTCCCTCCAGTTCAACCAGATTAAGAAGAAAGCCCAGATTAGTTTATTTAAGACAAAAAAAAAAAAAAATAAATTTAAATAAATCAAGAAATGTGTCCTTTGTCTCTGATGTGCAATTCAGTGCTGACTGTTTCAGGCTTTATTTGGAAATAGACGCGTGCGTAAAACACAGCTTTACAATCCAGATTTACTCATGATGCTGATACTTTGGTTTATTTCATTCAGGTCATTTCCACATAATGAATATGACATGAAATTTAAATATGAACATAATTTTGTTTTACTTTGAGGATCAAAACTTCAGCTAAAAGATTTCTGAATAAATACTTTATAGATCAAGGTGTAAATGGGGGTTTCCTCCATCATGTCATGTTGATTATAGGATGTATTTTAAGAACCTGGGCGCGTAAAAGTTCAACCTGCAAGGCACATGTTATTAATAAAAGCAGCGATATCACGTGGCTTTTGGTATTTCAGGGTTTTCTTTTGTCTCGTTCTATTCTGCCCTATACTTTTACCCAAATCTTGACTAAACACACAGGAAAATAATAAAATGAACAAACGTAGAAATCGAGAAAATATGTATTATCAGGGGTCATAAATAAAGTCAAGAGGTATTTTTTTTTATCTTAGAATTAAACAAACTAATAATTTTTAAAAATTACAAATTTCAAAGGGTGTTTGAGATCAAAACTAAATAATTTTGGGCAAAGACCAAATAAATGAATTAAACCAAACCAGATTCAATGCAGACTCAGCACCTTTATTATTCCTTTATTCACATTCGACTCGGTCTGTATCCCTCCGCAGCCACTCCTTTGTATCATTCCGCAGTTGGGTAGCAGCAGGTACTGCTTAACGTCTTGTATTTTACCTTTGAGCGCGTGCTGTTTTGTGCGTCATCAAACTAGTCGATGCAATCAAATGGGCTACATTATAAGAAGTGTGATCTGAAATAATCATCGACTGCATTTTATAAGATAATAATAAAAAAGCAGGTCACGTGAGATGCTTTTAGAATTAATTATACATTTCGACATGGTTTATATTTGTTGTTAGTGAGTGAGAAACGAGTGAAAAATATCGAGATCTGCAACTAGAATGTAATCATCTGATTTAATTCTTATAAAACAGCACCTACATGTAGGATGGGAGGAAAAGTGATGATCAGGACTGCAGCTGACGGCATGATCTGTGGCTCAAGAGGCGCGTGACACGAAACCAGAAACACTGACCTGGAAGTCGTGACGCAGAAACACTTTCCAGTTTGTGTTGTTTGTTGGCAGTTTCCCCTCATTTGATGATTTTAAAAAGAAAACAAAAAATTCGAACTGTTGTGAGCTTAAACAGAGAATGACGTGACCATAATCAGAAAGAGAAAAATTCGTTTCCATCCATAATCCCCATCAGGGGGAATAAACTCATCATTCACTCAAGACGGAGGATTAAGGCCCAAACAATCAATTTAAAAACGTTTTCTGTTGTCCTGATACTTTAAAAAACCGCGTGCTTTTGAACAGGAGCCAGTGTTTTAAATGAGACCCTTATGACTGTCATGTTGACGCCTGGAAAACGCTGCTGCCTCTTTGTGCACCGATGCGTCAAACAGCCTCTGATGCTCTGGCCTGTTTTCGGCTAAATAAATGGATCAATAGATCGAAAATTCAACAGAGACTAGCTGGGGTTGATTTAGAGACCACAAATGGCCTCTTTGGATAATATTGTGGATTATTGTTCTGTTTTATGTGCGTAATTGTCTTCTGGGAGAAACTCTCTTCGTTCCAAAGGATTTGTGAGTTGAAATTTAATTGATTGAAATATTACATTTTGAAACATGAGCGGCGCTATTACAGCGTGACACAGTATTTTAATCTCCATGCATTGATGCAAAACAGCACTTTTTGATTGCGTAATGTGCCAACAAATCAACTGGGTTGAGTTTAGGAAAAACTTTAGAAATTGTATTTAGATTTCTGTGAACGCTTTTGTGAGGCTTAATATGTTTCCTGAAGATTAAAATTTGTTTTTAATTTGTGCAAAATACTTGTCATACCTTTGAAAAATGAAAAAATATATCCAAATCCTAATTAAAACCTGCAATTTAAAAAAAAACAAAACAACTTTTTGCTTAGAAATCATGAAGGGGGCCTTAAATACCAAGGTTAACTGTTGTCTCCTTGTTTCAACTTTGGAGAAATTGCTGCAACTTGGCACTTGAAGAGCAACATCGCCCCCTAGCGCGCAGCGTCCTCCATTAAAAGTGCTGAAAATGGACAAATGGTAACACAAACTTTTAAGGCCTTTTCTTCATTTTTTTAGTTGATGTTCTTCCAGAAATGACAAGAATTTTAACGATAAATTTAAAAAAAGTACAAATACAAATTTTACTTTTTATAACACAAATTCTAGTTAAAGATAATTTGCATCGCAGTCAAAGTGAAGTTGTTCCCATCGTTAGGAAGTGCAGTTGGTGAATAAACCTGACCATTAGGTTGGGGGGTGATTTCCTCTGAAACTATTCATCGACCAGACACCCTGTGGAAAAGTGTCTATACTTTGTGTTTGTCAGCAACAGACGCAAACGCCATGAGAAGAGAGGAGTTTCAAAAGGGGGGTGTAATTACCTTCCAGGCTCATAAACTAATTTAAGCCAGACGTCTGGTCATTTCTATCGCTTTATTGGACCAAGTCTCTTCCTGCTTTAAAGTAATTGCATGGTGCAAGTTGGACAATAAATTGGAAATCCGTCGGAACACCTCTTCCAATCAAAAAACACTTAATTACTTAAAGTTAAATGGAATTCCACCCTGGAAATAAGCTGTCTGTGCAGCTTTTGATATCCTGAAAAAATAAAATGAAATTATTGGTTTACATAAAATGAAATGTTTTCCCAAATCTCACACACTTTCAGGTTAAGATGCAAAACACGCTCCTCAGAGGTGGAATTTCCCTCCGCGCGCGCGCGTGTGTGTGTGTGTGTGTGTGTGTGTAACATACAGCAGTCAACGTGTTTTGAAAGCGTTTTACTCCAAATTCTTTATAACTACAAAAACAAAAGTTGCACGACTTTTAAAATAGCTTTAAAATGAAGTATTTACATGGTTTGGAGTACTTGTGTTACTGTCTGGATCTGACTAAGTCAAATTCCTCATATGTGATACATATGCGGCCGTGGATCGTGACACTTCCTCAGAGGTCATCTAAAAATAAAACGTGGTTACTGGAGTTCCAACCGAAAGCAAATGTTCAGATCCTTGATTCGAACATAAAAAATAAAATAAAACAGAAGTGGTTCCAGGAGTGAGCTCTAGATCAGATCCTTCCCGCTCCTCTCCCTGTTCATCTTCTTCATCTTCATCCTCCTGTTCTGGAACCAGATCTTCACTTGTCTCTCCGTTAGACTGAGGATGCGGGCGACCTCATAGCGCCGGTCTCTCGTCAGATACATGTTGTAGAGGAACTCCTTCTCCAGCTCTAAAGTCTGATATTTTGTGTAGGGACAGCGCTTCTTTCTTGTGGATCGGGCGTGAATCCAGTTCGCTGCCGGGTTGTCTGAAAAGGAAATAAGAAATAAACATGATTTGTTTGGATTTTTGGGGTAATATTTGGTGGTTAGAGAGGATAATTCCAGGTAAATGTGAAAATGTGTGAAATAGTTCAACGGAATTTGCTTGAATTTAAGTTTTTTGTTTTTAAAATGCATTTATTTTAAAGAATCCCTGCAGTAACCTTTGCAGGGCGGGTTTCCCCCCCTTTCCCAGCCTCGGTATAGTATGAGACACTTTTATAGGTTAGTAAAACCTCCAGTTTTACACACCCAGCTCATACAGTTCTCAGGGCTGTAAATCAGGACCGGCTATTTCGTTTACTTACTTGGGTCAAGTTGTTGTTGTTTCTCGTCTTTGGACTCGCCGTGACTCGAAACCTCGCTGCCACTGTGCTCCTTGCTCGCCTTTTCTGCGCACTCCGATCCGCCGCAAGCGTATCCACCGGAGAGCGGTCGCGCCTCTGCCTCCAGCGCGTCGCACTCCGCGGCTTTGGCGTCAGGCAGCACCTCCGGCTTCGCCCCGTACGGCCGAGCGCTGCTGCCGGAGTGGAAGCCCGGGAACGGAACGTGGTTCGAGATGGGGTCCATCCAGGAGCGCACGCCGACATATCTGCTGTCCGATGCGGGCAAGTGGGACTGGTGATGGTGGACGTATGGATGATAAATCCCCTGCGGGTGCACCGAGGACCAGGACGAAGGAAAAACGGCCGATTTTGGTGCAAAATTGCACGAGGAGAAGTCCGCGTTGTCCCCAGCACCTGGCGGCCTCGGGGTCATCGTGTGCGGAGCCGGAATGAAGCGAGCTCCGTACACGTCCTCCGGGTCCTGACCCATCACGGCGTCCACATAGCAGTTACTGAGCGCGCCACTGGAAGACATTTTTTGATCTCTTCCTACTCATATAAAACGGCTCGCACTGTTACGGAAGGCTTCCCTCTATGAACAATCATAGTATTTTTTGCTGGCCTGCATCTACGGGGATTGGTTTACGCGGGTCACGTGGTCATATTTACCAATACAGCCCGTGAATCAATCCTGCCTCGGCTCTCCCTTTTTCATCAGCTTTAATTTAGCTTTTCATTTTAGAAATGATAAAGAGCCGCGCCACGGCTGCACAATCTCTCAAATGGAATGCGTCCCCCCCCCCACATTCTGAATGAAAACACACACAAAAATCTGAAAATCTTCCCTTTTACGCACATTCCTGCACACCACAGACTATATGCATCTTAATGCATGAGAAAATTCTTCTAATAATCGTCCTGATACCCCTCACTGCTAGTAAAATGCTTTATAGACTTACAAAGTCCTCATAAAAGAGATGTAATAACACGCTGTAAAGTAGCAGTCGCCGTTTCCGTTCACAATGCAGTGTATGCATTGTTAATATTTGGCAAGGAAACGTATGTATTAGAAGGGCTTGGGTTCATTTTTTTTTCCAAGCTCAAACGGAAACGACGGTGGTGAAAATTATTGTATTCATTCAAAGGAGAGCAATAATGTATCAATAAATGTTTTATGAGGTGCGTGTGATTATATCCCGTCAATAAAAAGAGAGGAGATCTGTGTATTGGTGTGAGAATGGTGTCATTAAAAAACAGTATTAGGGTTTTTTCTTTCTTTTTAAAATTTAGCATGAGTTTAATTTGGTATATGAAGCAGAATATTTGGAAGTTAATGCTCATAAAAAGTAAAGTTTAACGGATCAGGTTTTAGGATGCTTTTAAACATTTTGTGGAGTGTTTTCCTGAAGGATGTGCAGACTTTAAACAGCTTTTTAAAATGAATTTGTATTTGAATAATTAGAACATAACCCTGTCCTGTCTTTAGGGGACATTAGTTAAATTATAAGCAAACTAAAGCATCACGTTTTTGCATTTTGCAACCTTCTGCTGCATTATTCAGGATCATGAAGATTCACAAAAGAATTTGTGATTTTTAGCTCCTTATTTGGGCAAATTGCTCACTTCTTTGTACTAACCTCTCACCATATCACTCCACATCGTGACGATCCTGCCTAAATTAATCTGGATGGCACAAATAAGAAAAATATCCAACAATCAGCACGTTTGAGAAATATTTCCGTTTTGCTTTATTTTAACCCACGTGCTTCGTTAAAACAATAACCAAATTTTAGGCTTTTCTTTTGATCTTTAATATGTTATTTCAGCTATTAAAAGGAAAATGTACTAAAATGTTTTGTTCCTTGCAAACAAAGCGATTTTAACGTTTATATTATTAATGTTGACCAAATTAAACCTGGAAGTTGAGCTCTCTAGCTGGATTATTAGGACTTAATTGACACAAATACTAATTTTTTTAATAATTGGTAGTTCAGGTTGAATGTTTATGTATTTTAAAGTAATAATTAAAAATTAAAAGTTCGTCTATCAGGTCTAAATTGATACAATTGTACGTTGCAGAAAGCCGAAGTTCTCATCCTCTCATATGCATGCATGGTCTCAGGAGGATAAATAATCAAAGATATACTTAAATAATTAAAATAGCTTAATATTGCATTAAGATGCAACAATCTTTTATGCAACAATTAAAAAAAAAGCTTGAGTATTATTAACTGTTGACCAGAGACATTTATCGCACGATTTTACGCCAAAAACAAAACAAAACCCAAGATTCTTTGACAATATGTTTATTGCAAGATATACATGCACCGAACATGCAATAAATCCACAGCTTAACATTGTTTTCCACCACTTGGAGGCCCACAGAACCGCTTTGGCAATTTTCTTCCACAAAATGCGAAACAAATGTTGCACAATAAACACAATATCTGTGCTCTCCCTGCAGCAGAGGAAGCCTCTCCACTCCTCAGCAGAGAGAATAGTTTAAGACCAAAAAGCGCTACCCTGTGATGACATTTAACAAATATTACACGACGCCACACAACATGAAATAACCACGCTTTTTTTTGTGTTTGTTTCCTTTTAAAACATTAAGACAAATGTCCAAAAGCCACGAAAGTTTAAAGGAGCGAGCCTCGTGCGCTCAGGAAAACGTGAGGTTTGAGGTCAGTTCTCGGATGCGGTTTTCCCTGTTCATTTTCTTCAGTTTCATCCTGCGGTTCTGGAACCAGATCTTGACCTGCCTGTCAGTCAGGTTGACGCTCCGGCTGATCTCTAGGCGGCGCTCCCGGGTCAGGTACATGTTGAACAGGAACTCCTTCTCCAACTCCAAGGTCTGGTGCTTTGTGTAGGGGCACCTTTTCTTTCTCCCACTTTTCGCCGTGAGCCAGTTGTTTGTTAAGGCGTCACTTTTGCAGCCTGGAGGGGAAAAAAGATTCGAATCAGAGCCAGTTTCTTAGCGACGCAGGGAGCTTCCTCTCCAGCACATAATCTCATCTCCTGCTTTGGATTTCACCGCTGGGAAATAAAACACAATGTAAATTCTTTCCCCTGAATAAATAGAATGCGGAGGAAGTCATTACAAGGCTGTTATTAAGCGACTCAAAAAAAAAGAAAGAAAGAAAAGAAAAAAGTAAATGCAGGGTAACAGATTACACAAATCTAATCATCAGATTATTTTTATTTGAAATTTGACTAACATTTAGTTAATTTTCTTATAATAGTGTTCTATTCCAAATGAAATTTGGGTGGTTTAATTAAAAGAACAAATGAATTTATCATTTTAAAATAGTAATACCGGTAAATATAATGCATAAAAATATGTAATAAAAGTGGGGATGTGGGGCTTCATGCTGATGGTAAAAGCATTCAGCTGCCCATTACTGCAACCTGAGAAAGACTATCATTAAACATTACGACTTTAGGGTTGTTTGTGTTTTATTCTTGCTTTTATGATGCTGGAGCCCTTCTTAGCGCAGCGCCATGAGATAAAAGCTCCCACTGCAGCCGACCCACCTTTCCCTTCCTTCTGCAGCACCTCGGGGCTGGAAACAGGAGCTTCCACCGAGCAGACCTTCTCCTCCGAGCCGGACTTTGGCTCCGGACTCTCTGCTGGGATCGGTGTGCGTGTGGGTTCGGGGTGTTGCGGTGCGTCCTGGACCTTATCCGCTTCTGTGAAATTAGAAGAGGTTTGCGGTTTGACCCGGCTGAGCTGCATGAGGGTCGGGCTCGGACTCGGCGGCGGCTCGTGGCTGTAGTTTTCCGCATGCTTGCCGTTCGCATAAGTTTGGCTGAGTCTGAAATAGCCCGGAACCGGAATCTCGGGACCATCCACGGGACAGGGCTCGGGAACAACGCTAGAATAGGGGACCTCTGGCGAGCTGACCTTTTGTACCCTCTTATCGGAGTACATGCAGCAGTTACTCTCTTCCTTTATGCTCTGTGAAAATGTGCAGTTTGACATCTGACTGGGATCTATTCTGCAGGCTCGACTCGGATCAGTCCAGTTATCTAACTGAGGTATGTAGGAGTGGACACTCATGCCCGCACTTTGGTGGCTGACCTCCCCTCTTTTGCCGAAAGACGGCAGGAGTCCACAGGTTCCGTAGGTTCCCATTTCTGAGCCGGACGGCATGTACATGTTGCTGCTGGAGTAAAAGCTGTCCGTCCTGCACGCGCCTATCAAAGAGTCCACCAAAAACGGGTTCGGCGCAGGTGAGCTGCTGGGGAAGGACATTTTTGGGGGGTTACGTTCTTAAGAGGGGAGAGGTGTCTTTTGTAAGCTGACATATCTAGGAAAAACAATCTGTAAGTCAGGATGCCTCCCGACCACATGACAAACCCACCAATGAGATTTGAAAATGGCCTTGAGACGCAGCCTCCTGCCGCCGCACGCGCTCGCGCTGCAGCTGGCAGACGTGGTCAACAGCGACCCCTACAACACGGACTTGAAATTGGTTTTGCAGGACGCACAGGGCACGGAGCAGACCTCGGTTCTAAAACAGAGACCCTCCGCTTAGAATGAGCTGTAGCGTGTTTTAATGCGCGAAATAATAAAGAAGCGCGACATTTCTTTGTGAGGAACACGGAAAAAAGACAGCATGTGTGTGTGTGTGTGTGTGTGTGTGTGTGTGTGTGTGTGTGTGTGTGTGTGTGTGTGTGTGTGTGTGGGTGGTGGGTGTGCGCGCGCTATGCAGTCTGCATGGCGCATTGGCGACAACTGCAGAAGATTAAGAAATGTAACCACATAATTAGATTTTATTTATAATAATTGATAACATGAAGCTTTCGAAAACAGTTTCAGCTCTGACGCGTGTAATTTCTGTTGTTTATAAAATGATGGGTAAATAAAAAAGGAACATTTAAAACATGTTTATTTTTATTCAAGCTGCTTTAATTTCCCTAACAGTCAGTCATGTTTTCCTTATGATGAAAATTTTAATTAATAAAAGCATCCTGGATTACGTCACACCTTCCTGAAACCTTAGAAAATCATTGTTTTTGTTCTGCAAAACTTTGACATATAAACTCATCCTTTTATTTTACAAACCTAAAGTGGAGCTTTTTTTATTTCTGTCTGGGTTTTTTTTTTTGACTCAAGAGTCCAAAATGAGCTGCTGGAGGCAGCAGAGTGTTCAGCCTGAAGTCCTTCATTGTTTCAGCCTAAAGGAGGTAAATGTGTGCGCGATAATGAGCGCTGCATTTAGACGTAAAGTGGCGCAAAACATCCACGATTTAAAAGGTAAACAACAAGAGTTCCAGATCACTTTTCAGATGTCTTTAAGAAAATTGTAATCCTGCTGAAAAAAACAATAAAAAATGCAAAATGTGTTTTTAAACTTAAAACAATCACACAGCTCTGTGGCGCAACTTTTCTTCGAGATATTGTTTTACCATATGGGATGCAAATCACTGCAAATTTAACAATAAAATGCATTAGCACAATATGCATTAATGTTAATTATTATTGTTTCCAAACAAGACAAAAAAGTGGGGAAAAATATATATAACTATTCCTCTGGAAAAAAAGTATTTTTCCCCTCAAATGGCCATCTTTTAATAATTCCAAAGACATTTTATTTTCTAGAAACCGTGAAAACAAGGTGTTTAATGTGGGAATAAATCCATCAGGTAAAATCAATGATACACGTTTTCAAATTAAGACATGAAGAAATTAAAAATTATATAAAACGCCTAAATGAATGTTCACTCAATAATAATAATAATAATACAATTTAAACCGAAATATAATGGTATAATATTTAAAAAATTAGAGGTAAGGAGAAAAACATTGAATATTTTACAGGTTTCTGACAACTGACATCATGAAACTAATAAATTGCAACAATATTCATCTTTTTTTAAAAGTACCTTTAACTCGAACACAGACGATTGTTCAATGCAGCTTTAGAATAAACCCAAACACCTTCATGTTTAACCTGTTTGTGTCTGTTACCATTAAAACGCTTCATTATTTTAACAGCTGTGGTTCTTTGGCTTCCAAGAAATCTTTAAAAGCAAAAACGGGACGAATCATTTTCATTGTTTTACAATTAATTTCAAACCTGATCACTTAAAATATGATCAGCGTTTAAAATACGTTGCTGAACATTTTTTTATTATTTTAAAATGACTTTGAGTTTGGAAAAATTAAAATACTCAAAGGAAATGTGTTGTGTTCCTCTCTTGAAACTAAATGGAGGATAATTTGATACAATAATTAAAAACCCCATGAAATAAAAATATTAATCTGAAGAAACCTATTAAAAATAAAACATCTCAAAGAGGTGATTCCTCCACCGACTGTTTTCCACGCAGAGTGGATGTTAAATTTGCTCCCCTCTGCAGATCCACGCAGCTCAATTTGAAAGTGTGCCCTCATGTGGATAAAGTGAGAATCAGAGGGACGCGCTCCTCACAGCTGGTGATGCAGTTTCACATTAGGATACGATGACAACCCTGCTGAACGTCTAATGAAACCTCAGTGTTCTTACGGCCTTTTGGGGAAATAACTGCACAGAATTAAAAACATAACTTTCACTCTAATCCCTTCCCACTCGTGATGTTAGTGGCAACGTTTAAAACAACGCGCTGCTGCGTAAAACAGGACCAAATGCATCGAATGAATTATCAGTAAAGCGACTGTTTTATCCCCCGGCTTAAGTAACAGGCTGATATAGATCTGTTGCATTTAGATGTTTGGATTTTTGCAGCGCCAGCAGTGGTTTACTGTAGCTCCACTCGCGCGTAAAAGTCGAAGAGACGCACATTATGCGTCAAATTCACAGACACATTCCGAAAACAAACACTGTAAATAGATATTAACGTTCAAAAAAACTACTTATCCCTTCTGTTGGCGGTCGTATTAAAATATTCCGTTATTTTCTGGTCAACAAACGTCTCACGAGGCCACAAAAGGAACCAGAGCGCGCAGAAACGTTTCCATACGTTCAAATTTGCTTGACGTTAAAGTACTTTAAGACAGGAAGGAAGATCGGTCCTCATGTGGTCTGGGGGCTGGGACGCCATCGTCCAATAGCCCCCTATTTAGACATTTACAGCTGCTTTTATTATTCTGTCTAGACGGTTCAAGGTTTAACAAACAATCCAGTTTTTCAAAGCAAAGGAAGCAACGGGACCATACAAGCCTGCAGCGCCAAACTTCACTGATCAATGCTCAAAAATCAACTTTTTTTGTGTATTTATAGAACTTCATTTGACTGATTTCTTGATTATAATAGTTGTTTTCACACTACAACGTACAGTACATGCGTTATACAAATGTATACACACAAGAAAGGAAGAGGAGTACATTTCATACACATATTTTAAAAATGCAAATGAGAATTTGCTGAAAGCATAATACATTTAAATAAAGCTGATTAAAATATGGCGGATTTTTTGTAAGTTTTTTGTTTTTCAGTGTTCATAGTACCAGTTTAAAAAAACATTCATATGAAGATAATTTGCGTCAGTCCGCCTGTTTTTGTTTCTTGGAGTGTTTGAGGAGGAAAAAAAGAATCAAAGTCGTGTATCAGAATAAAGGATTCCCAGTAAAATACTGTAGGCGGTCGCGGTTGAGTTTTTTCTCTTTCATTCTTCTGTTCTGGAACCAGATCTTGACTTGGCGATCTGTCAGGTTTAACATCCTGGACAGCTGGAGCCGCTTCTCTTTGTTAATGTACACGTTGAAGAAAAACTCTCGTTCAAGTTCTCGGATTTGGTATTTGGTGTAAGGACACCGCTTCTTCCTGGACTTGGTTGATGAACCTGTGGAGGACAAAACAAAAACAAACCAAAAAAAGTGAAATAATCGTGAGGGGGAAATATCAACCATTTAAATATATAAATAAAACTCTTAGAATATTGATTATTGTGCAGAAAATGCTCTTGAATTTCTCCTGGCCTGTGTCTGGAAGGCCCTGCACTAATAAACACACACACACACACACACACACACACACACACACACACACACACACACACACACACACACACACACACACACACACACACACACACACACACACACACACACACACACACACACACACACACACACACACACACACACACACAATGAGACTACAGAGGTTATTTGCATTAAAAAGACCTTATACAGCACTGATTGTCATGCGTGTTTTTGGAGGCTGCAACCAGAATCATATATATTTATTTGTGCAGCTTTAGTCCATAAAACATTGATTGATTTTTAATTTATTTGATGCATCATCGTTGCAAATCAAGCCCAGAAACACCGAGATAAAAGGAAACCTTAAAACACGGTTCCTTAACCGTTTCCCATTGTAAATACCTTTACAACCGTAAAGCACATCTTATAGGGATATAAAAGCTTTTGCATGCTTATAAAGAAGCATATATAACCCTGGACGGTCTCGGGGGTGGAACACTGCACTTCAGACACTCTGCACACTAAACTGAACACCTTTTGTCCGCTTAAAGCAGGAAAATACCGACTTTGTCTGTTGTTCTTGTCGCCGCAGTTGGAGGATGAGTCCTCGTCGACACTTCCAGGCGCCTCGGCGTTCTGTTGCTCTAGTTTGGTGACATTCTGGTCGATGTGGGCTGCATCACCCGGAGCAGGAGAGTCTGCCTTTTGTTTGGGGAGCTCCGCGCTCACGGGCTTCTCTGCGTTCGGAGAGTCAAAAAACTGGTCGAAGCCCTGGGGGAGAACCCCGTTCCGGCCGACGCCGGTGAAGAAGTTGCACTGCGCGCCCGATCCTCCGTGGTGGCCGTACAAGGAGTCGTTTTTGAATCTCACATCCGCCCTGCTGCTCGAGGACTGAATCAGTTCCCGGTGCATTATCTCGTCCGTCGAATAGTAAGACGCGTAATTGCCCCTGTAGTGCCATTTGGGATGGTCCAGTCCATAATCTCTGAAAGAGACTTCTCGAACAGGTTGAGCTATGTTGGGGGAATAGGGGAAATTAATCTGACATGAAGTGGTCTGCGGTAAAAAGGAGGAGACTGATGTAAAATCGGGCGTCGAAACATAATAAGTGCAGCTCGGCAAAAACATGTTTGACGAGCAGCTGCGATCATCGTATTCCGTCATATCTCTTCTTCTCTTTTCCTCTTCGCAGCAGAGGAGCGGAGTTGGCAGCCTGACTGTGTTAAACTTTGTCCATGTAGCACCACGGGCGTGTGGAAAGACCCCGGCAGGGAGAAAAAATCGGAAGCGTAGGCAGACCTGCAATACATCTTGATCGATTCTTGAGGTAATTGTGTCATGTGATCCAGAGAAGAAATTACCATACATCAATATCAGTCATTAAAAACTGCCCAGAAAAAAAGAAGGAAGAAAAAAAAACCCTCATGTGAGCGCAGAGAAGGGACTCTATTGGTTCCCTTGCTGCAGCGGAAACTCCTCTCAGACCCTTTTGCCTTAAAGCTAACGGAAATAGGCATTTTTTTGTACCATCGTTGGAATATATTTACATGAAAGCTTTACAGCAGCATCATTTTCTTCTTGTAATGATTACAGCAGCCACACCTACTCACTGCGTCAGTAAATTTGCGCACTTTGGAGGGGGTATTGTTTGTATCAACACTTAGAAATCTAGTTTTGCTTAATGCAAAGCTTGAAAGGACTGTCAAGGTCATCCGCCTGCAGAATCATGTCTGATTTATCCAGCGGGATCCTGCAAAGAAATTACAAGCATCGTTGCGCATAATCACCGTGCAGCAAGATGTTTAGGACTCACACAGACACACAAACAAATACCAGGTTATCTGGATTCATTCTGACCCAAACCCCCTACATTCTGCAGCTAAAGCAGCTCAGGTGCAACAAAAGAAACAAAGACAAGCAGCAAAGCATGGAGTTGTTTGCTCTCGTGATGAAACCAAAACCTTTACGCGCGCTTATTTTGCGTAAAAGTGTCAAACCATGTATAAGTTGAGCTTTAAATTCAATTAAATTGTACGTGGATGCATTTTAAAACAGCTAAAAACTAAAAAAACTAACAAAAGATTCCTTAGAGCGTTCAAACAGGAATAGCAGGAGCAAATCCAAGTCCGAAACAACTGGCTTTGACCGTCTGTTGTGTCTGTGGGTGACGTCCAACAAGTCTCTGCGGCCATGTCATTTTATTGCACGAAGGCAGCCATGCGTGCAGTGTTTTCCTCCTCCTCGGTGGGAAAAATAAAGTTAAAACACAGGGGGACGGATGGCTCATCGCTCAAGAATGGAGCAAAAAAAAATCTGGTTTGTGAGTATGTTTTCATGATTCTTTTAACTTTCAAATAAAACAAATATATTTTGCAGAACAGATCATTCTGAAACATTGTTAAAAGGAAAAACTCGTCGCAGACTTCAATACTTGTTGGTTAAGATTTCCCAATTAAATGTGACTAGGACTATTTTAACTGGGAGATAAAAATCAAACGGTTATGATTGGATTCTGTTTAGTTTTACAACACTGCACAAAGAGAACCCTTCAGGCAAATCGCTCTTCAAAACAAAGCGTGTTTCTGTGTTTTAAACTAGGGCAAAAGCTGGGGGATTCTGATGTAAACATTTGAATTCAGCAGATGCGCGCGTGTAGAGTGCTGGAACTTTGTAATTTGAAGGAACGTTTTTCATCCAGTCTAAAGAAAGTCTACAAATTAAGCTGAAGTGAAGTGTTACCCATTATTCTGCAGGATTCTGAGTATTAGTTTATGCTATTATCATAATATTTATTTGAATGCTAAATATTCCAAATTTAATTTGACTATATTCCTCTTTTTCCACATTATTACTGCTGCTACCATTGTTTTGGTTCCGTTTTGCGCGTCATCACCGCCATATTGGTTCATTGCAGGGCTTTCAGCTGCACTCTATCTTTTATAAAATGTCAATACAGACAATCTGAGGAAAATGTACATCTTTTTACATTAAAGATATAAAAGTATGCACGAAAAAGCAGATAAAACTTTAGGAAAATACAAACACTTTTGTATAATGCGTAAAATATATTAATTTTAATGTCCGAATTTTTGCATTAGTCATTTTTAAAAAGTTAAACAGTTTAAAGCACTAGATGTGAGGTGTAAACGGATCACTCCCTGCCTGCTATCTTTGTGCAGCAGCCTGCTAACTTGACCTTAACTTTGTTTTGGCACCCCCACTATCCTGAAGTGCCTGCGCTACGTGACGCAGGGTGGCAGTAAATGAAGCAACAAATAATATAAATACTCCACAAAGAAAAGAAAACTGTTGCAAGGGTTCAAACATAGATGAAACAATAAAACCTGATGAAAGATGTGAAATTGAATTTGGGATGGAAGAAAGAAAAAAAATAGTTCTGAAAATAGCCTTTTTAAATGATAGGAAACACCAACAAATAAAACGGATTTAAAAAGTAACTTTCACATGAGCATTTTCTTTATTTTTATTTTAAAAAAATATAAACTTTATCAGGATTTCAGAATTGAGAAAAGAGCTGCAGTGATGATTCGCTGATAAACCCACTCTAATCTTTTTCATGCACTTCCCCTTTAATATTATTATTTTAAGGTTCCTATATTATCACCCTAAATGTATTTTATTTTTTAAACCGCACTGACACCCTGTGATCTGCAAACCCAAACAACGCGCCGTTTACTGGATGTTATTTTCACCCAAAGCACCTTTAATGCGCTCATTAACTTTTTTTTTTTTGCTCACAATGTGCAGTTATACTCAATAAATGAATGAGTTTATCATACCGGACACGCTGGGTCAAAGCTGTAGGAACTCCCAGCTGTGTGTGTGATGGCTGCTGCTGCGTTACGCACAGCGAGGAGCAATTACGCAGAGGAAAATTGGAGAGATAGAAAAAGATTTTAATATTTTATATCAAAGTGAGTGGTTGATTCTCACCCAAATATATGTTTTTAGGTGTTATATAAAAATTATTACAATTAGTTGCGTGCAGACGCGTGGAGTATCATTTTGCATGCGTTAAACCCTGCATGGCTCGTTCACCTCTGCAGACTGAAGTGGAGCTGTGATTAGAAAACCATCCCCACTTCTGCTCAACCACAAGTATTTGCTGAAAACAGGTGCAGATTTTTTCTCTCTCTTTCTTAATATCTCACCAGATATTTTACATGAGCAAGTAGTGAGCGCGTAGGCGAGAAACCTTAAGATTTTATTCTCAAACCACAGAACTCTCACCAAAGCATTTGACCACATTTTAAAATGATCTTTAATTTCAAATTTCTTTGTGTTGCTGTGTCCACATTAAGAAGAAAAGGGCTGGTATTTCCTCTCTTTTTATCCAAAATGACCATGCTTATTGTTTTAATTAGTCAAACACAAACTGAATTCTATTTTTGACTTTTAGGTGTAATCATCAAATCTTCATGAACTTTTAGACAATTAAATATTTTTGTGGCAAAGGTAAGAAACCAGAAACAACAAAACAGTAGTTTGATGTAAAAATGAATACAATTTCCTTTAGAATTTAAACAGTAGGATCATAACAGAAGACAATTTATAAAATGAATGTTACAAATGTGATTGATTTAAAGGGGTGTGAAAGAAAATTTCTCAAAAACTCATGAAAGGGTCATGCATTTACAATGTATTATACAATTCTGACTTTTATCAATTAAAAATATCAGTTTTAAATTGGATCTACACATTAAGACAAACGAGCAGTCCACAAGACGAATACCACAACCCGTTTTTACCCGCAGTCCCTCTAAAATGGGCCTCATATTTTAGTTTAAATTATAAAAAGATAAGCCTCAACATAAACTAGTGTCAAGCATTATGAGCCGATTGTTGGAAATGTTCTGCGTTTCTTAAAATGAAAAGCATTCTTTTTTTATTTCTAGAAATGTTTACGTTTCTTGTGTTTGCGTAAAACTGGGTCCTTATGAGGTCAAATTTAACCCCAAATCATATTTCCTTTCAATGTTTCTAAAAACTGAAATAAAAGTTATTTTGTAGCGCACACAAACATCCGGTCCATGGTGGGGCAATCGTTCCCTTTGTGCTCTAATAATCCACCTTCCAGCGCCTCTTCAGAACTCCATCAGCCAATAAGGCCTCTCAGAAGGAGGCAGTCGGTTCAACGTCATGTTAAAATCAAGAAAACTGCTTAATAGAAATGTGTACACACGGGGCATCGTGTTTTATCGCGCGTCTGGTCAGGATCAAGTCCAAAGGTCATCAGTACGCGGCGAAGGCTTGCTCGCGCATCATCAGTCTCTTCTTCTTCATCCTGCGGTTCTGAAACCAGATTTTCACCTGCTGGTCGCTCAGGTCGAGTCTGTCTGACAATTCTTTGCGTTTCTGTCGGTTGATGAATTCGTTTGTCAGAAATTCATTCTCAAGTTCAGCTAGTTGTGGCTTGGAGTAGGGCTTCCTCTTCTTTCTTGTTCTCACTTGTGACGAGCACCACGGGGCACCTGGCAGGGGAGGAGGAGACACGTTTACACTTCAACACCAGATTATTCCAAGTGAAAGTTAATCCAGAGAAAAATCACTGAATTGATCTTATTAGTAGAATGACCTAATTGTTTAAATTGTTTTAAAAAGAGTAACATTTCTGACTTTTACGCACAGAATAGAACCGCCAATAGGACACCTAGAATATTAAAATACAAAAATATTGAAAATTTAAACCAAAACCAATCAGGTATATTATATGAAATTATTTATATGATTAGAAATCAAAGATTTTCAGTCTAAAATCGTTTGGATTTAACAGGCCTGGGTTAGAAATCGCAAGTGCGCACTGTGGCGGTTCAGTTCTCTCAAAACTAAACTGAGATATTTGTAAAATTTATTTTAGAATTAGAAGAACTAAAAGTATGCTGCATGCTTTAACATACTTAACCTTGGCCAAAAGTCGTCCTGGAGCACGCCTTACTTGATGTCTCATCCTGCTCCTGTTTGGTGCCGTTTAATAGAACTGAATCTGGACCGAGTCGTGTCACGGAGCCGTGCGTCCCTGCGTCCAGATCTGAGTAACCATGGAGTCCGTGTTCCGAGGCGTAAGCTTCATCCTGCCCGTCTGACCCCTCTGCCTTCTGGCTTGAGTCCTGGAAGCACCGAGCCTCATGCTCCTCTAGATGCGCCTTGACGTGGCCGCTGGAGCAGTTCGACACCGAGGTGGACACAAACGGCGGACAGAAACCTCCAAAAGCTCGGCTCGGGGCTGGAGGTGCTGCGGGTCCAGACGCACACGAACTTGAGGACGTCCACGGGTGCGTGCACACCTCTCTCCTGTTATATGGGAGCTGATGCAGCCCGTGGATGTGGGCTCCATTGCCGCGCAAGTTGGACAAATACAGCGACTCGGGAGGAGCAAAATTCAGCAGAGATCCAACAAAACCGGGGTTTAAAGGATTCCGCTCACACATTTCCATGGAGCTCCCCTCTAACGCTTCTTGTACGCGCTTTAGCAACTCTTGAAGAATAAAGGGAAGGTAATTGTTGATTTGTTAATGCGGCGTCACGTGACATGCAAAATATGTTGTCAGCCCCACCCTTGCTCTCAATGCTGCATAGCAAAAATAATCCACGGGGTCATATTAAGAGGGTGGAAATGAAATGACTGAATAAAGTCCCGCAACTATACAGAATAAAAATAAATAGGAATTATGTCATCATTAACAGGAGGTTTTACTTTGGCTCCATGTTTCAGTGGAATGAATGAAATATTACAGACTTTAGTTGATGTTTTAATTTTGGTTTTCCTTGATTTTCTATTTCTTCACAAGGTTAAAACTTATTTTGGATGACTTAAAGACCTGGGCTAAATTATGAAAACACATGAGCGCGAGCTGCTTCGGCTATAAGAGATTTTATTTATGTCAAATATTTTTCTTCCTCTAATTTTCTTCTACTGAAACTGAAGCTTTGTCCAAGTTAAATCTATTAAACCATCATTATTTATCTTGAATGTATTTCCTTATATTTTAAAGCAAACTGAACTGTGACTGAACAGCTTTACTCACAACAAAGGAAACCATAATAATCATCTTCCTCATCGCGATCCTTTACATCCGTTATTTTCCTGACAAGTTCAACCGACAAATAAACCTGGACTATTATTATATTTGCTATTTTTAAAAATGTATACCACATTAAGCAACACGCAGGTACTTGCTTTTCTCCGCCTGTTTTTCCTGTTGGATTTTTCCGCAGAAGGAAACAAAAAAAGGTAAAAATGAACTCACAGTTGCATTATCAGGAAAAAGTGTTTTCTAAAACACACACACACACACATCCACACACATTTCTCTTCACATTTAAAGAGCGTTCGTTTCCTGCTTCACGCACAAACATGTTGGTGTTTCAGAGTTTTTAACAAATTATCATCTCTTTTATCCCCTGACAATAAATATAGTAAATATCCAAAACAATTTCAGATATTAAACTTTTATTTTCAGTACTTATAAAGAGTTTAAAACAATTTTCACTATGATGACATAAAGTTTATAATAAAAGTTTTTTTTCAGATTCATCACTGAGATACAAAACACACAAAACGAGACGTTTTATTTAAAAATCGTGTAATGTCCTATTACTAAATATGTTGCAGTTATAGTGGCTTTTTTACTGTTTGTTTTCTTATAATAAATGGAAGTTTTTTCTTCTAAACATGGATCATATCAAGCTCCCATTGAATTTATGGAATTGTAATGCAACAATGATGTAAAAGCCAGTGGTTGTTATAAACAATCAGTGCTTCCAGTGCTGGAGTTCATAAAGAAAAGCATTTTTGACCAAGTTTGAACTTGAGGTTTTAGAGTTTTTGCATTTTTTTTCCAGTAAGCTGACTCTAAATTGGCCATGTTTGATCATTTCGAATGCTTTTTATTATTTTTTTATCAATTTTTATTCTAATTGGTTGTCTATAAGCCGCAACGTTTTCTAAAAAATGAACCATGAAGATTCTCGGATACTCAAAATAAATGCTGATCAATGAGGGAAAAAGACGGAAATGGCAAAATCACACCGCAACAACATTTGAATATAAACAAAGACATTATATACCCAAAGGCAAAATGTATTTATTTCTGAGGAAATCCTGGTTTAAAACGTGCAGAAATCCCTCAAACAAAAGGACATCAATTCACCGCCATGCTTTTCTCTGCGGGTGTTTATTCTGGTCATGTTTGCTCAATAGTCTTGAGCTGCAGAAGCTGCAGACACTCGTCATAAAAACCGATCACAATCAGGAAACGTTTTAGTGTCATTTAACTGCTCCTGGATCTGCACGTTTAGGGTGTCAGGAGCCGAAGTGAGGAGCTGCAGTCTGGCTGAGTTCCACGCCCTTTGAAGGAAGCGAATCCCCGTCTATTGTCCTTGGTAATAAACTTGCTGCTTCCCTCGTTCAAGTTCTCAGAACCGAGAAACAAGCAGAAAGTTTGAGTGTTTGCAGCCAGAGGAAGTGAAGGGAGTTTTATTTCAACTGGAAATGAGTCAGACTGAAAGAAAAATCTCCATTTTCAGTGTTAAAATTTAGAAAACGTTGAATAAAATCAAACTGTATTAAAGACACTTTCCTGTAAATCCAAACGGGAGGATTTTAATGAACCAATTTATCCTGCAGGTGTTTTATCATTTTTAATATCCTCTAATTATTCATAACTGGGAGGTCTAATTTCTCAGTAGTCTAATTACAGTTTACCGAATCCAGAAAGTTAATCATAACAAATAATTATTTAAAAAAAACAATTTCACTGCAGAAAAGTCAATTAGACACAAATTTCCCAAAAAGTAATTTCAAACGACCCAATGGATTTTCTGATTAAAGATAGTCTCTATAAACTGGAGAGGAGCTCGTTTACAGCGGAGAGCAATTCATCAAATGAGCTGTTTAATTTTACTGAGTGGAAAATTAAACAGCTCATATGAGTTGGTCTGATTATTGTTACAGCTCTGATTTGATCTGGATGCTCAATGAAAACGACAAATGCAATTAACTAATAATGAGAAAAGCAAACTTCAGGAGGGAGTAGCAGGAAGAAAAGGGGTTATTTTTGCCTGAATCAAATGTGATTCTCTTGAGAGACACAATAAACAATGACGTTATTGTAACAAGGAAAAAAGAAAAAACAGCTTTTTTGTTTTTGGATTGATGATAGATGTGAAATAGTTTTCTTTAAAAATAAAATATGCACATAAAAACATTTAATTCTAACAGTGCATATATCAGAAGTTACAGGAATACTTAATAAAAACTAACCTGGCTACAGTTTCATGAAATGTTTGTGAATCTTTTGATTTTTAACAATATGATCCTTCTGTTGTTTATCTTAGGTTGTATTAACAAAGATGCGCCACTAGATGGGGCTCTCACTTAAGGAAAGATTTTTTAAAATAAAGCTTCCCTCTGCAGGACTTTGGCTCTTTATCAGGAGGTGTGGTGTCAGACTAAGAATGTGAAGTTGTGGGTTGTTATCACTGTACAATGCACTGATTGTTCCATATTTAACTTATAGAAATCTGGGGATCCAGGATTTAAATCTTATACACAACCACTGTTTATTTTGCAGAAACGAGCACTAAGAATCAATAATAGTAATCACTTTAGATGTCCCTCGAACCCATTATTCATACAATACAGTATAATGCATTGACATTTCATGATTTAGTTGATTGGAGAATATTGCAAACAATGTATAAAGCTAATATAAATACTTTACCGACAAACATTCAGGAAATGTTTGAAAAGAGGGATATATGCTGAAAGGAAGTCTTTAAAAAAAAAAACAAGATTTAGAACCAGAATAAAGGAAATGAGCATTTCTGTAAAAGGTGTAAAATTGTGGACGGGATGTAAAAGAGTCAAGGTCACTGAAGGTATTTAAAGGATGTATTAGGTCAAGTATGGGTGGATATGTACACTGGACTCATGTCTGTGATCAAATCTGATGTGTTTGAAAGACACTTGGTGGAATACATTATAGTTTTGTTGTTTTAGTTGTAAAAAGGGGAAGAAATTTAACATTTTTTTCCATCTGCTCCCTTTCATTAGGTTTGTTTTGTTTATGTGTATATTTTGTTTGTTTTTATTGAATGAAATAATTTTTTTTAAGTTTAAATTCTTGCAGACATAAAACAAATATCCCAACAATCTCCTTTCCTCGATAGCTATCCAGCACGTTTTAGATTGCAACTCCAGTCCTGCTTGTTTTCGATGTTTCTCAGCTCCCTCACACCTGAATTGAATTAACTAACAGGCTTCTGGGAAAATGCTGAAGATGTAATTTAACAAAAATAAATCAGTTGTGTTGGACCAGGATATATACTAAACCTGGACACCCCCTGTTTTAGATGTTTCTCTGCTTCAACACACCTGATTTGAGTCAGTGGCTCCAGAGCTGATGCTGCTTTTGCAGAATGTTTGATACAACACTAAACATAAAACATGAACCAGATCCACCCCAAGAATTATCTTGCATTTATTGCACATTTCTCTGTTCCAGCACACCTGATGGAAATAATTACCTGCCCATCACATTCTGCAGAAGTCTGTTAATCAACCATTCTTTTAAACTAGGTGTTGAACTTTTTTGAGGAATTACCGGTAACTTAAAGATCAGTTTTGGGTTCATAGACATCTGGAGTTTTTTATTTTATTTTTGATGACATGTGATTCGTTATTCCAGAAGCTTCCTTGTTTCTAACAGAAAACCTGCAAAGTTCCACACTTTAAAACTTGTGTGTGAGCTAGCTTGAAAAACAGAGCAAATGGACAATCAGACTGATCCTGTTGGGCTCAAAACTAAGGAGTCCTTATTTTGCTGACAAAACCGACCTTGTGATTGTTCAGAGAATAATGAAAGCGTCTTCATTCAGCTGACTGAAGTCAAATTTTATGAATAAATGAATAAACCACAGGAGGAGGAGAATGTAACAAAACTATTTGTAATGTAAACATTATTGCATGAGAGAACAACATTAAAAGAGGTCTAACAAAATCACAGAATGTTAAAAACAACAAGATAAATATCACAAAACTTTGGATTATGCAGTGGCCCATGCATTATGCTAATCATGTCTCTGCAGCATTGTTGAAGCTCTGGGGAGTAGGAGGTGACACCATCTGATGGGTGGATGTGTGTGTCTGACATCACCACAACTTCTGTACATTTAGCAAGACTCAAATTTTTCTACTTTCTCTCTGCAAGCAGATTTATTACCATCAGTTATTAAATCAACCTGCAAACTTCAGGATCTTCACTGTCTTTGGAAATACAATCACATGAGAGGAAACTGGACAAAAGGAGCGAAAGAACTCAAACTTCAGTACTGGATGTTTGCAAACAGAACTGGTTGTCCTGCTGTAACATGATAGGACTCATGTCCAGACCATGAGAGGGTTACATTCAAAAGTATTCATGACTGAAGAGGCCATGATTAAAGTGAAGAAGTTCACACACATTGTGTTACAGGTGCAGTTTTACTACAAAATGCACTGAGATATGACACTTTTTACTTGCTGTCTAAACTCTAAGAAGATAAGAATTGGTTATATACTGCAGTTTAGTGTTCAAGAACTGCAGCATTAAAGTGAGATCAGTCAGACACCTGCCTAGATTTACTCAACTTTGAATGTGGTATTTTTCTATAGGTGTGTCGTTTTTCAAAAAATTTGCTTTTTTGCATGAATGTATCTCACTGATTTGTGTGTTTTAATGGAAAACCCTGCAAAACATGTTTCCAGTATACAGAAATGAAAAGGATTTACACCAAGAAAGAAACAAAATGCAGATTAAACACTGTAAGATGAATTTTAAAAAAGTAGGCTGAGATGACATCTCATTTAAATACCCCCAAATAACTAATTGTTAAAAGGAAATATAAATCACAGCCTTCATTAGTTGTTTTTGTTTTGTTTTGTTTTTCTCTAGACTGAAGTAACTCATCTCAATTATTGTTGGTCTTACTGGACATGTTTTGATTAGCAAAATCCTAAATAAGGGCTAATATTCTTTGAGTTTATCTTTTAAAATGAAGCTGTGCATCATGGGACTCCTCTGTGTTGTTTTCATTTGAATTGTTTGTAAAGTTTTAACTTATATTTTTCATCTTAACCTTTATTCTCACAGTATTATCATTTTAAAATATGAATACTTGTCATATCAAAGTTCCGGACTTGATGCAGGAGGTCGAATCAGTGACTGACTTTAATCAGAACTGAAATAAAAGAATGTAAAAAAAACTTTATTAATGGAACCTAATAAAGTTTAAAATATTAGAAAACAGACCCAGAAGGGTTGCTTAAGTGCACCTGAAAAGGGACCTAATTTTGGAAATGAGAAGTGAAAGTTGTTGCAGTTCTTTTACTCACCACTAGAGGGAGACTAAGTCCAATAAAACAAGTACTGAGGTAAACAAACAAACAGGTACCCCAGAACCTACAGGTAATTACACAAACTGTTTTATACAGTTTTTAAATCTGATTCTTGACATAACAAATGCTGCTTGACATTCAAATAATTTGTTTTATATAGAAGGGTAATCCTTCTATTTGTGCTGTTGTCAGTTTAAAGTTTAGCTTTTTTATCTTCACTTTATTAGCTAATAAAAAAACATATATTTATGTTGTGTCATCCACAATCAAAACACTTTTAAAAAATGTAAGCAGCAAAGATTCTTAATGTATCTTGAAGCTAAATTATCATACTTTACAGATTTACATTTAGTTCCAGGTATTCCTCAGTGTCAGAGCACATGTAGAACAATAAATGATTTCTGTTTTTCCTTCTGTTGCAATAAATAAAAAAGAGAAAAATCAGCTGAAAGTTATTTTTAGCTTTGATATCAGAATGCAAGAAGAGATTTTGATGTGTTTTCACGGCATGCTGTATGACTTTAGACCTCTTAGAAAAGTTTCAAGTTTTCTAACAAAACTGTGAATGTTATTTCACAACGGGTTGATGATGATTGTCCTCTCAAAGTCGATTCTGTGGCTACAGTATAGCTCACTGCCATCAGCGTGTGAATGACTGTAAAGCGCTTTGTACTATGACAATACAAAATGTGGGACAAAGTGCATAAAATGTTTTATATCATTGGGCTCTGTTAGAGGTGTTTGAACTGCCCATTGAATCAATAAAGTTGTCAGACTCTGACTCACCTTTTTTTTTTTCAATTTAAAGTTACCACAATTGAGCTGTGCCATCCTCACTGTTTCTGCAGCAGCACCTACAAAGTGAACTTCCAGCAGATTTTTGATGCAGCTTTTAAGCTCCTTGAAAAGTTTATATGTTTTTTAATTATTAGTATATCACACATATTGACACTAGCCTAACATGTATGGCTTGAATTTGATTCTAAAACCAGGTTAAGAGGATTTCTTGAACCAACTTGGCTAATAAGAAAGAAACTCAGATGTGTTTATTTAAAACAACACTAAGTTAACTGAAACTTCCGTTTAAGAGCAGTAGCTCTGGGTTTAATCTCAAAGATACATTCTTCTATTTCAAAAGATGACTATTAAGCCCACAAAAAGTGACAAAATCTGTGAGTTTTTGCAGTAAAATGTGTTCTCATGAGTTGAAACTTTTGTATCTGATGCTGATTGAAATCCAGTTTGAGGCTGAATGTGTTTTTTTGTTAGGTCTTATGGCACAATCTCTCATTTTCTGAATTTTTTAAATGAAAAATATTCATTAAAACAGTGTATGCAAATAATCTAAGATCTATTCCCAAAGATCTAACAGAACAATGTAGCAATAAAACAAAAAGAACAATGTTTTCACAAAAAAGTTTTGAAGTTTTGTACAAATGTCATTTATTGACTATCAGTTCATATTTGGGGTTTGAACACATAAAATAAAAAATGTGTTTTTTCTTGCATTTTTTGCTGGGATTTTATCAATATAACTGGACTCTGGAAAAATATACTGAATTAGAAACTCTATTAAACAAAATGATCACATAATTCAGTGTCAAAGTTTGAGTTAGCCAGCAGTAAAAACATCAATTGTAAAATTCACAATGCAAATATGTGAGACGTGGAGCTGAAAGTTAATTTTGGGTCCAAATCGACATGTTTTGATTTGCACATAAAGGTCAATAACCAGGTGAATTTCTACCTGTCTGTGAAAGGTGCTAAAAAAACCACCTTCCCTGCCTGAGATCAACGCTAGTAATTAATACTAAAACCTGTAGGGGGCGCCAAAGGACGTGCATAAGATTTTCAGACGTCCCTTTTATTTTTTTTAGGTTTTCACTTTGTGAAACAACGACTCAGTGTTATCTTTACATATACATTTATGTTGGATGCACGAATCGGTAATTTGTTAGGTAAAGTGAAAATAAATGAAAACAAGAACTAAACTGTTTCACTGTTAAAAGAAAAATTAGTCTATCTCAAAGGAGGTTGTGTCAACAAGCTCAAAAGTTCATATTTTTAATCATAAATTTGAATAATTCGTTAAATTCTGCATCAATACAATCGACATAAATAAAGAAAATAAATTAATCAACCATAAAGAAATTTAATTTGATCATTCCTGATAAGGTTTAATCAAATAAATTTTAAAATCCTTTATATAAACTATTATTCTATATTATTAGATTATAAGATTTTTATTTAGTTATTTCTTGGGGGGAGATGTGGTTGAAAGTGTAAAAAAAATTCCTTTCTAATATCATTTTTATCTTTAACCTCAACAAACCTGGATGCAACTCTGAAAATATATATTTTTTAAATTAAATTAAAAACCACCACAAAAATAAACAAAATAAAACAATACAGCAATGCTTGCACGACGACTTTGGGAGGAAAAGCTCTGTTAAACTTACAGAAGATCAAGTCTCAGAAATTGTGGAGAATTTTATTAAAAAGGGAAATAAACGAATTTAATGAAAGAATGGCGATTAGAGAGGGGGAGGGCGAGCAGAGAGCAGGCAAACAATAGAGAATCAAAGCATAATAATATTCCTAAATGAAGAGGGAAATGCTGCTCCGCTCATTTTATTAATCAGACTGTCAATTTCCCCCCAAGAGGCCAAACCCAAGAGCAATCTGAAACAGACTCAGAGATCAAGCCAGGGACACGCACCTCGCTCCTCACTCCTCTCTTCCTCTCCACTTGGATATTATTCGTCTGACCGAAGGCCGCCTCCATCATCAAGTGACAGCCCTCTCCTATTTATTTGCTTATAAACCTGTTACAATAAATGATCATTGGAGCAACGTCAGCCCAGCATTTTAACAACGAAACAGCAAGCACTTTTTGATGAATGACACTTCGCTGCTGAGGGGAGGATGCACGGCTCGTTTTGAGCAGACTCTCTCGTCGATTGCATTCAGATTCTTTCATCTTTTTGTGCGTCTTGCTTATAAAAAGGTTTAGAGACAGTTATCCAGGCAGTTGCATGCGGATTTAGCTCTGACACAACTCATCGGCGCTTCAGTCCTCTGGACAAGTCTGTTCTTTTTTTTTATTTTCCCCGTCTTGCCCCCGTGTTGCGCGGCTTAATGATGGAGAGGATAAGAAAGGAGATGATATTGATGGAGAGAGGGCTGCACAGTCCTGTCGCCGGGAAGAGGCTCGCAGATACGCCGGGGAATTCCGTTCTGGAGGCCCTGGAAAACTCGCAGCACGGCGGGCGGCTCAGCCCGAGAATAACTTCGGCTTCTCTTCATGGGAACCTCGGGGACATCCCGACGAAAAGCAAGTTTGAGATCGACAGTCTTTTCGGCACGCACCACAACAGCGAGAACACGTCGTCGGCGGAGATTTCCTCGTCGGAGAGCAGGAAGAAAATGAGCCTTTACTCCGAAGTTTCGCAAGAATCTGATATTAACAGCGACGTGGAGGTGGGATGCCCTGCGCACCGCTCCCCGAGCCAACACAAAGAAAACAACAAAGGTAGGACTTTATTCTCAGACGTGTTTGCTTTTATTTTTTCTGTGAAAATGAGCTAATGTCTCTCTCACACACACATATATAAATATATTTTATTTGCATCCCAAATTTAAAATATATATATATAACATTTATTTAAATAATTATTATAGCAATTTATTTTTTATTACATTCACAAAAATAATACAAAATTATTCGGTCAAAATTAAATATTTAAATGTCTACATACTCACATTAATTATTATTACAATATAATTTATTTTATTTTATTTTTAAAGGTTTTTCAGACAGTAATTCTGCATCCTCCAACGCGAGCTCAAACTCCCTCTCCAACATGAACGGAAACTCAACGGGAGGATCAAACAACTCCAACAGCGACCAGGTCAGGAGGTACCGGACTGCTTTCACCCGGGAACAAATCGGAAGGCTGGAAAAGGAATTTTACAGGGAAAACTACGTTTCCAGACCGAGGAGATGTGAATTAGCTGCAGCGCTAAATCTGCCCGAAACAACTATTAAGGTAGGCTGGAAACTATTATTATTATTATGATTATAAATCAGAAAGGCTGCAAGGGAAATAATAATGTAAATATATAGGTTGAATTATTTCTAATCATCATTTTAAAATGAGTTGTATTTCTTAACATTATTGCAAATTATCCTAATTAATTCAACAGTTAGATCATTTATTATCTTAATTGTTTAAAATAACAATGTAACCGAAATACTTTAACGAAAATATTTATATTTAAATTTAAATTTTATTTTATACGTGTTTTTATTTTGTAAAGGGAAATGTTTGAGATCAATGCAGGTGCGCGTGTTTCTGCTGCGCGCGCTGATTTGCTGCTTGAAAACAACCTGTCAGCCTCGTGACGGGCCTTGTTCCGGTTCTGTGTGCAGGTGTGGTTCCAGAACCGGCGGATGAAGGATAAGAGGCAGCGTCTGGCCATGTCCTGGCCTCATCCAGCAGACCCCAGCTTCTACACCTACATGATGACGCACGCGGCAGCTACAGGAAGTCTCCCCTACCCTTTCCACTCGCACATGCCTCTGCACTACTACCCGCACGTCGGTGTCACGGCTGCAGCAGCGGCCGCCGCCGCCTCCGGAGCCGCCTCGTCACCTTTCGCCACATCCATCCGCCCCCTCGACACCTTCCGCGCCCTCTCGCATCCCTACTCGCGGCCGGAGCTCCTGTGCAGCTTCAGACATCCGGGACTGTACCAGTCACCCGCCGGCCTGAATAGCTCAGCGGCGGCATCCGCGGCGGCTGCGGCTGCCGCTGCTGCGGCGGCGGTCAGCGCCCCGTCGGCCTCCGGGCCCTGCTCGTGTCTCAGCTGCCACAGCACCCAGGCGGCCAGCGCGCTGGGCTCCAGGAGCGCCAGCGCTGACTTTACCTGCACTGCGTCCGCGCAAAGATCCGAGAGTGGATTTCTGCCGTATTCCGCCGCAGTTCTCAGCAAGACCTCAGTCCCTTCACCAGACCAGCGAGAGGAAACCTCACTCAACAGATAACTCACCACGCAGAAATCCTGTTGGTCTATAGGGGGAGGCCACTTTGAAGTGGGTAAAGCATTTGGGGAGCGTTGTAAACACAAACTTTAAGATACCTGATCCACCAGAAAGACTCTTTTTAAAAAGAAACAAGAGTGGTAAACTCTAACAACTTTTCTAAAGGCTCGTGCACTGTGTTGTGCGAGTAGACCAATTGTTATGGCCTTAGGCTGTAAAAAAAAACACATCTTTAATTTATTTAGTCCTCACATCTTAATCAATGTGCCATTCCAAGTAAACAAACCAAGAACTGTGAGTCACCTCCAAATTTCTGCGATAACAAACTTTGGATAATTATTTTCTTTCTGAATTTAGACAGCTGATTGTGCTCTTTGGTCCAGTCTATCTTTCTTCACTAAAGGCCTAATAGAGTCAGATTTTGGCAGGAATAGCCTGTTTCCCCAACACCATGTCTCTGCTCTGTGGGGACGTCCCTAATCAGCAAGAAGGCGCACATATCATTTTCACATCTCGTCTTTTGTGTCAATTTTTATGTTAATAATGAGAGGATCATGACAAAAATTGCCAATCATGTACCTAGATGGAGCTCCTTTGAATACATGACTGTAAGAAAGTTCCTCGTTTTGAGACCCGCTGTCAAGTGCTAACAACCCGCGGAGGGAAGTCATTAGACATACAAAAGAGCTGGAACAAAGCGACACTGCTGGCACACACAACGCACTGTATGAGGACGCAGGCTGACACATGGAGGCTGTAAAATATTACATATGAAGTAGCCTTCCAAGAGCCCCTTGAATTTTTTTTATTTTTTACTTTTTTTGATAATAGGAAGGGGAGTAAAATCTGGATGCACACAGCAGGCTCTGTTTTATTTACATTGCCGAACCTCATTACATCCATCCAGTATTTTCATAGGATGTGATTCCTTCAGGACCTCCTCACTCACAGAGATGGGACTGAGCAAGGTGAAAGTTCACACAAAATTAGACATCTGTAAAAAAAAAAAAAAAAAAAATTAAAATTAATAATAAGTGCATTTTTCTTTTTTCATATATAAAAAATTCCTGTTCCTGTTGGGACATCACTAATATGTTAATTCTAAAACATGAACTGTAAAAAACACATTTCCACAAATAGTCAGCTACAACTGGATTATTGATCTGAGGAATTAAAATAAATGCACAGTGATGTAAATGGTAGGCAATTTTTTTCAAACACTTTAAATTTTTTTTAAATTTTCTGTGACTTGATGAATGTTTTGAATGTTTAAACACTGGATGTGGACCTTTTTACGCAGCAATTGGCTTGTAAATTCAACAACAATCCCCACATTTTAGAGCTGTATTCGAGTGCAAAACAGAAATGAGAACAATTCTTATTTAAAAAAAATAGGTTTTAAAGGCTGACTGAATTTACAGGATTAAAAAAAAAGCATTCCCCCCTTATAGGGTCTCTGTTATAACTCTATATCTCTGTATTTAAAATATCAATGACTGTATGAATTTAAATAATTTAACTTGAACAACAACAACGAAAAAAAAAGATATGTGCAATATGAAATGTAAATCATGTTATTTATTGATCGTGTTTGTTCTTGGACAATAAATAAAAAAAATCTTTACACATTTTCCCCCCTTGTTTATATGAATGACGAGCATATTTTATCAGATAATCTTAAATCAGCGTTTATTAATCATCTGCTAAAAATAAATTAAATGTATATCTGTGTGTTTTCAGGGTTGGTAAATAAATCTAGGCTCGTTTGGATGCGGTGGAAGCGTTTCGGACTAACATTAATTAAAAATACGCGGAAAGCTTCAGGGAATATGAGGCCTGACATCACGGGTCATTCCGGCCCTATAATTTACCATTATTTTTACATTACCTCTAAATGATACAAGCTGATACTGTCGTTAATTGCGCTTGGTAAAAATATAGCCGGGACCAGAGTGCCCCCCGGGGGACTTTAAGATAAGTTGCTTTTTTGAACGTCCCCATTAAAAGAAATAGGATTATAGGGGACGCAAACATGGCTGTGAAATATATCATCGCTGCTCTTTACTAAACACAGGGTTGCAACCCATAATAAAAAAAACAAAAGGGATGGACGGAGGAGGTGGAGGGGGAGAAAAGACAACACTGACCTACAATAACATATCCAAGAATTCATCATAACGCAGCGAGGACTGTCTGTCACCTCCACTGAACGCTTTCTGACAAGAAAATAAATCTTACGCCGCGTTTAATATGTTTTATATTTTCTTTATTTCAGTGCTAATAGAAAAACCAAATTAAACGTCCAGCGGCGAGATAGAAATGCAAAGATCGATGATCCTGCCCCCCTTACTGTCCAATCACAACCCCCATCCCCCTTCGTTTAATTGACTGTATTTTCAGGGTAATTGAACTGCTTGTTGTAAATTGGGGGATTTTATAGAAACGACATGAAAAGTGCGTTTACTGACATTCATCGCATCTTTGACATTGATTATCTGATCAGCGCCGTGTCATGCTAACCTCCAATTCTTCATTACACACTGTTTATGAGCTGTTACAGAACAACTTGCTTGTTCCAGAGTGATTGATTGCCTTATTAACGCGTGTTCTTGTAAGTGTGACCGGACTGATTACGATGCATATGTTTAGAATAATGTTTCATTTAGCTGACTGCGAGTAATGCAGGGTGACAGCTGCTGCAGGGAGGACAAAAAAAAAAAAAAAAAAAAAAAAAAAAAAAAAAAAAAAAAA